>JAJJWX010001445.1:0-28431 GCA_023529315.1 Papaver bracteatum | reverse complement strand
AGGGGATGATGAAGATGCTGTTACCACGAAGATTATCAAGGGAAAGAATGGGTTTGTAATTCAGGTGGAGGCTAGAAATTATGTTGCAATTGACTGCAACTGGTAAGTAAGCTGAGATGCAGAAATTTTGCTGGTGATGTGCTTGAATAACTAGATGAATGCTAGGATTGTGTAGGAAATGGAGCTAAAATTGGCCTGAAATCGGCCTGGGAGAACACCTAGAAACAGACGAAACTCGGCCGGATTTCTATTCCGGCGAGTTAACTCGGTATCATGCCGATGTGACGAGTTCGATGAGCGGTCCAGACGATCCAGCCGTCCGATCCTGACTCCAAATAACCTAACTCGGTTAATCAGTCCGGAGTAAGCCATGAGTAAGACAGCTGACTTGGCTGATTCAGTCCCCGCTTGACCCATTTGACTAACTAAGACCGTTAGTTTGACCAATGTAACGGAATCTTGGACGTATTCCTTACCGGAGGAGAATTTTCAGGTTGCCGGCGGTGACGGATTAAATATTTCCGCCAAAAACCTAGTTTTCCGGCGAGCAAAAGTTGCAGAATTTTGTGTAGATTTCTCTCATGGGATGTGAAGAGTTGGACTTGGAATTGAATGAAGAATTTGGTTGGAATATGGAAAGAGGAGATGGAAGATTTGAGAAATGCTTGGATTTGGAAATTGAGCTACAAAAGGAAAGGGATTCTATTCCTTAGAAGATATGGAGAACATTGAAGCCTATAAATAGAGAAGAACTTCTACACTTCCATACACATCTTTACACTTAGATACACACATCTTTTGCATATCTTTTGCATATTTTTACACACACAATACTTTTCTCTTTGTGTGAACTCCTTAAGCATGAGTAACTAATTTGATTGAGGATGAATTCCTAGTTCTTAACATGTTTTGAGTTTTGTTTTAAATCTACTTTGAATTTTCACATGATTATCGTTTGATTTTACTAATATGAGTGTTTATGATTGATTGATAGGTTGTTTAGGATGCATACTAAATTGATTTTTTAATTTGATCTAAAGCTAGTGAAAGTTAGGGGATAAGTAATCGTTTCTTGACTCTTTACAAAAGTAGAAAACACGAGACCTTGCGGAGGGATTCCGTGGAGCAATTGTGTGTGAAAACAACGCTAGAAAGTGGACCAAGCGAACCGAGTATAACTACTAGTACTAAACCTAAGTTCATAAATCTTAATGCGTTCGGGGAATTACATCTTGTAAGCGAACCTCAAGGTGGT
The DNA here is from genome assembly GCA_023529315.1 of Papaver bracteatum. NCBI lineage: Eukaryota > Viridiplantae > Streptophyta > Magnoliopsida > Ranunculales > Papaveraceae > Papaver > Papaver bracteatum. The sequence goes on along the minus strand of JAJJWX010001445.1, from coordinate 27,176 downwards.
TCTTTTGAATAGAATCTGATAACTAAGCGAACCTGTTACTCAGTGAAATAAGGAATTTTGGGGTTAGCTAAGCGAACCTGCTATCCTACGGTTGGTGATAATCTGTGACTAATAAGAAGTGGAAAAGAACATAACTTTAATCATTGTTTTGCAGGGAAGAAGGATTCCTTGATCTATTCTCTCTTATTGATTTCTCTTATCTTTTTAATTGCTTTGTTTATTTTATTTACTTTCTTAAATTCTTAACCAATACCCCCCTTTTGTGTGACAATTCTACAACTAGAATCTCGTGCTCCTCGTGGGATCGACCTTGACTACCCTATATTACTTGTTAATTAGGTAGTAAAGTATTAATTAATTTGTTGTGGTTACGACACGCATACAGTTTCTTCTTGAGAACCTATCTGTTAATGACTTAAAGACTTCATTGGGATTGTGAAGCTAAACGAAACTACTTCTCTTGTAGTTAAGCGATCTGATCTTGCCATTTTCTATCGTACGAGTTCAGTTCAATAATTGGCTTGAGATTATATCTCTGACAGGGCAAGATAAAAAAGAAATCACAAACATCTTCGTCTCATCGTTTGTGATTCCGCAATATCTAGTTTCGCTACCATACGATTCATATTATCATGAGGTGATTGATAATTCTAGGTTGTTCTACATGAATATAAGTCTGGGTTATTGATTGGTTCCTGTTCACCTTGATTTTATCAAAAGACGGAACAAAACTCATAGGTTTATCTGTGGGAGACAGATTTATCTATTATCGTAGATTTTTCTGCGTGATACAGATTTGTTTATTAAAGTCTTCGACTTTGGGTCATAGCAACTCTGGGTTGTGGGTGAGATCAGCTAAGGAAATCCAGTGCGTAGTATCCTGTTAGGATCATAGACGTAAGGAGCACAACTGTACCTTGAATCCGTGTGATATTGATTAAGGTTCAACTACAGTCCAAATTGAAGTTAGTTTGTAGTAAGCTAGTGTCTGTAGCGGCTTAATACAGTGTGGTGTTCAATCAGGACTAGGTCCCGAGGTTTTTATGCATTTGCGGTTTCCTCGTTAACAAAATTTCTGGTGTCTGTGTTATTTATATTCCGCATTATATTTTGTTATATAATTGAAATATCATAGCTTGTGCGTTGTATCGATCAATTGTGAAATCCAACCTTTAGTTGTTGATTGGAAATCGATTGATCCTTGGATATTGGTTGTTGGTACCAGCCAAGTTTATTTCTCTTGTATTTGATAAAGACTCGTAGATTTCTATTTGCTTGAGTATAGATGAAATCAAGAGATAGAGATATTAACTCCTTGATATACTTTTTATTAAGATTGAGTCTGACTGTCTAGTTGATTCTTTTAAAAGTATATTAGAGTTAGTCCATACAGATTGCTAATCGAAATATTGGGTGAGGTTGTTAGACCCCCGCTTTTCAATTGGTATCAGAGCAGGCAAACACGTTTAAGACCTCTAATGTTTGTGTTTGTAGCAAACTGACTCTATGGATAGAGGTGCTATCGCTATTAACGTACCAACAGTCTTCGATGTCTCTAATTACTTATGGTGGAAAATTTCTATGGACAGAGGTGCTATCAAATCAAGCGCATGATTTTCAATCATGGGTATATGTAGTTAATGGATATGATGCTCCCGTTGTGGCAATAGGTAACGCTATTGATCCAAAGAATATTGGCGAATACGATGTTGCTGAGATACTTGCTGCAAAGCAAAACTCTGAGGGTTTTAATGCCATCATACATGCCATTACCCCAAATCTTCAACACCATGTGTCAAATTGTACTAGGTCTAAAGATACGTGGGATATCTTAGAAACCATATTCGAAGGTAATACCAGTGAAAAGGAAGCCAGGCTTCAAAACCTAAATTCTGATTAGGAAAACCTTCGTATTGTTGATGAAGATTCATTTGATGAGTTTAATCACAAAGTGTCTGAAATTGTTAATGCATATTTTGCATTGGGTAAGACTATTCCTGAAAAGGACATTCTGATAAAAATTCTCAGATCGCTGCCATTTAGATACGATTATAAGAAGCATGCCATTATTGAGGGAAATAACCTTGATAACCTCTTCAAAAATATGCTGGTTGGGAAGCTTAAGATCTTTGATCACGAACATTCATCCAAATCTAAGGATGTTGCGTGCAAAGCACTGAAAGACACAAAATTACTTGATAAAAGTAAAAATGTGTATATATCTAAATATGATCACTCTGAGACTGATTCATCAGATGAAGATATTGACAAATCGGTCTCAATGATCACAAGACAGTTTAGAGATCTTCCGTTGAATAGAAGTAAACGGTTCTCCAGAGATAAGCCAAAAGCATCAGTCAAACCTCATAATCGTATTCCTCCTAAAAACAGGGACATTGATGAAACTGATGAAGAGGATATGCCTCAGTGTTTTAAGTGTAAAGGATTTGGTCATTTTGCAAGTGAGTTCCCAAATCGTAGAAAATACACTGGGAACAAAGGTCTTGCTGCGACACTTGATGAGATGTCTGACAATTATGATTCCGATGAAGACAAAAAAATCAAGTGTTGCTCTTCTATGTGAAAATATTGATTTTCATAATTGTAGCAATACATACATCAATCTTTATAATCTTTTAGAAGAGATCCCAATCAAGATGGAAGAATCAATTGACCCTTCTTTTGGAAATCCTTTGATTAATGTTTCAGGACCTTGTGCCTAGCATCTTGCATTACAAAGGCGTATGAATCATCTTTTGTGTTGACATGCTACTATTGTTCTCTCAAGGGACATAAGTTTTCAAAGTGTTTCAAATACAAACACAAGATGAGATATGTCAACAAGCTTCAACGAAGAGCATATCATATATCCACTAAGCTTAAACTCGCAGAGAAAATATCTGAGGTATGTAAGATCCTATCTTCCTCGAAGAGATTAGTTTCCAAAGAAAGAAATAGGCCATTAGAGAAGAAAACATGGTATAAACATAAGGAAAGGAAGGGTTCCATGAATTCCATCCAAAAAGGTCATGGTGGACATATTTTTTTTCACCACAACACAACTTGATTGTGTTGTCTTTGTGCATCTTGTCTCATGTGCCTGTTCAAAATAGACAAGATCTTGCACACCTCAGGCTTTAAAATAAAAAAATATACATATTTTTTTTTGTTTTCTAACTTTATGTTGTTTGGTTTTTGGAATTCCTTCATATCACTTTTGATATTGGAAAGAACCTGCTTGCCAAAAGAAGAGGGTTATTTAAGAAAATTCCACTCTTTATAGGGTTGTGAGCTATGCGTACACAAACCTTTTATAGGTTTATAAACCCTACATTCATTTTTCCTTCTCTGATACTTTTTATATCTTTAGACTGCTTGTTGAAGCTTAATTGTGAATTATTCTCACAAAACCTACCACATGGAAACTCCAAGCACCGTGGCTTCTGATGGAAAAGATATCAATATGATTGTTAAGCCATCAATCACTAAGTTCGACATCATCAGCCAAGAAGGTTTATTGGTATTGACTACTTCCTCCATGAACCATATGTTCCAATGGCTGTAGACGACAAGGAGTTCGGGGACGACAACGAATTTTTCAAAGATCTTAATGTCTAGGAAGCTTCTTATGCCATTATTGTGAGTACACATAGATATGTCCAACATTTTTCATCTTGCAATGTTTTTATATTTATTTATTTAAATTCTAAAGTTGATTTGGAAGATGATGATTGCAGATTAATCTTTATGGTTTTATATATTGCAATATGTTATGGGATATGTGTGTTTGCGTCCGTGAACTATTATTTTCCGATACGATGTCAAAAGTTCTCTTTTATATGTCGATATGCAAGTATTGATACAAGACCGATGAACTTTTGACAAACAAAAGTTATGTTATTCATTGATGGAAGATAGGTTAAAATCTTTTGTTTACAAGGATTATGTCTATTGTATGTCATTTTCCAAATAGTGATGGAAAATAGAATGAATCCTTGTCTATTGCCGCAATATTGATCTTCCCTGATCCATATTTTTTGTATATACTGTGTAGCTCCATAAGTCTTCTTGTGTGAGCATTTCCAACTAAACTAATCATAGATTCATTTCTGGTTATTTTGGTTGTGTATTCCGATTAAATTAATAATGGGTTCTCTTGTGATTAGTTTGATTGAGAATTTTGGATACAAAATTATTTTTGTGGTCTTTGGTGTCCAAAAAAATCCTTCTTTTCTCTTAAAAGTAAGGTCGCTCTTGTTGTTCTTTCGGGAATGACATCAAATGGGGGAGAGTTCTTTTGAACTTGCGCTTAATTTCCATATCTTTGTGGAGTGCGGTTGTGGAATTTTTTAGGGGTTATCTTGTATCTTTATAAACTCCTTGATGAATGCATTTAGCTTCGGCTTTATGATTGCATCTAAACAAAGTTGATATGTACTTTTCTTTGGTCTTGAAGCGTCTCCGTGGAAATTTCATTAGGATCCCGTTTTTGAACCTTTGCCAATTTTATTGACAAAAAGGGGGAGAATTAATATGTAGTTCACACTACAAATATATATGGTTTTCGGATCATTATGTAAGGGGGAGTGGTTTTCGTGTTGAGACGAAAGTATTGACTAAGGGGTAGTGATACATATCACCATAGTATTTTTGTCAAAGTTGTGATATAAGAACTTTGATACTGTGTAATAATACTATGACACTATATAATAATGATCGAGAACTTTTGTTTTCTCATTATTATGGTTACGGATCTTCAACAACTATGATGCTGAACTGAAAATCTATGGAATCATGGGAGTACTTGGAAAAGACGAAGTATTCAAGTAATGTTGAAGCACCAAGGAGATCAACATGTGGACGAGAAGCTACAATGTTTTATCCATTTTGTATAATCCGTATGTATTGATAGTTTTGTCACTATGATTGACAAAGGGGGAGATTGTTAGAGCATTGCTCAGTCAAACTCGCATGTGTTTCTATCTCAAGCATGTTTGTCAGTATTAGTGATACTTATGATTTACTTATGACTAAGTCTCAGTGATAAGGAAAATTATGTAGTTTCTATCTCTAGCAATTTCTCTAATAGTTTATGCTTTCTCTGCTATTTTTCTTATAAATTATGTATTTTACGTGTGTTTTTGAGATATTAGGTACTCTGGAGTCGCACGGACAAAAAGAAGAAGAAATCATCCAAAATTGAGCAAAAAGGGAAAAGCTGTCATTTCAGGAGAGAACACTATCTGGATTCCGAGCTAAGGTTAAGGGTCAACTTTGTTTTGGAGAAATATTAAAGACAGCCGGTTCACGTTAAGGGATAGCCAGTTTTGTGTTTATAAAGAAATTGCTAGAAGTACCCAAGAAATTAATCAGGGGACCCATTGGGGTGGCTAATGAGTGGGGCGTGATTATCTAACCTAATTCCTACACCCTGAATCGAGAGAAATCAAAAATCTCTTCAATCATTTCGTCCCTGAAAGAAATAAACGCAGCACAGATGTTGATGTTAAATCAAGAGAACATAAAGGGGGTTGGTTATCGTATATAGAAGCTAGCTGTTGCGGTGATTCGATGGGATCTGTGGAAGAATAAGTGATGTTTCCCCTGAAATCAAGAGACTCAAGTAAGAAATAAGAAATCGAGAGAGCTGCTGATGAAGAATGAATCTGTGTTCAAGAGTAGAACAAGGGTTTCAATCTCAATCCCTTGCTGTTCAAATCAGTAAGTGAATGTGTGAAATTATGGGTCTGAGACAAATCAAGACATAGATGAGTAGATCGATTGGAAGGAGAAGAAGAAGCTGAAATTGTTATGATGGGTTTGGTAGTCGGAGATGGATCTGAGTTCAATGGAGAAGAGCCTGGGTTTTGATTAGCAGTGGATGGTGATTCTAGATTCGTAAATGGGTATTGGTGATGCTGTGAATTAGGAGATGGGTTCGATTTATTTATGGGATTATGGATCGATTTGATCGGAGGAGACAGGATGGTGTGGTGGTCGAAGGTGTTGATTTTTTTGATGCTGGTTGAGTTGAAACTGTGATGGAGTTCGAAGTTCAGAGACTCAGAAGGATTTAATGGAATTTAGAGATAAAAAGAAGAAATAAGAGATGGGTGTTTGAATCTGAGATTGAACAAGATAGAGCTACAGGCATCGAGTGAAGAAGATGAAATTCTTAAATTGAGTGGGTTTATCAGATTGAATTGGTGAAGTTAAAATGGGTCTGTGGTTGGGTGAAGCAGAAGAAGAATGAATGTATGAATGAAATTGCTTAGATGAATGCTAGGTTCTTAACAGGAATGGAGCTAAAGAGAGGCCTGAAATTTGGCCAGGAAGTCTTGTAATTAAACAGAACTCGCCGGATTTCTATTCCGGCGAGTTAACTCAATGATCCCGATGACCGATCCGATCCAGCTTCAATGAGTAAGCCAATGTCTGTTGACTAAGACAACTGACTCAAAGTGACTTGACTTTATCCTTTGACTAACGGTTCGACCATATCCACCAACTTTAACGGTTGACCGAAGCAGAATATTCCCTTTATCGAAGGAATTTTCAGTGGCGTGACGACGGATTCGGTCTATTTCGGACAAAACCCAGTTTTCCGGTGAACCAAAGTTGCAGAATTTTGTGTGGATTTCTCTCATGGGATGTGAAGACTTGGGTTTGGAATTGGATGAAGAATTGGGCTTGGAAAGAGGAGATGGAAGATTTGAGAAAGGCTTGGATTTGGAAATTGAGCTACAAAAGGAAAGGGATTCTATTCCTTGGAAGATATGGAGAACATTGAAGCCTATAAATAGAGAAGTTCTCTACTTTTCTACACACACATATACACTTCCATACACATTGATACACTTACACACACTTTTGTGCACATCTTTGCACACTTTTACACACACAATTCTTTTCTTTTCTCTTTGTGTGAACTCTTTAGCATGAGTAGCTAATTTTATTGATTGAGGATGAATTCCTAGTTCTTAACATGTTTTGAGTTTTGTTTTAAATCTACTTTGAATTTTCATATGATTATCGTTTGTTTTTACTAATATTAATGTTTATGATTGATTGATAGGTTGTTTGGAGTGCACGCTAAATTGATTTGTTAATTCAATCTAAAGCTAGTGAAAGTTAGGGGATAAGTAATCGTTTCTTGACTATTTACATAAGTAGAAAACACAAGACCTTATGAGGATTCCGTGGAGCAATTTTGTGTGAAAATAACGTTAGCAAGTGGACCTTGATCTAAGAGTATAACTACTAATATCAACCTAATAAATTCATAAATCTTAATGCGTTTAACTAAATTACATCTTGGGTGATCTACTACTAGGTGGTTTGGTGAATAGAATCCGGTAGTCGAGAACTTCCATATCCGGTGATATAAGGGATTTTGGGGTTAGCACTTATCTAGCTGCTATACCTACGGTTGGTGATAATTTGTGACTAATAAAAAGTGGAAAAGAACATAACTTTAACCATTGTTTTGCAGCGAAGAAGGATTCCTTGATCTAATCTCTCTTATTGATTTCTCTTATCTCTTTAATTGTTTTGTTTATTTATTTTATTTTCTTTTACTTATCTAAAACATACCCCCCTTTGTGACATTATAAGACAACTAGAATCTCGTGCTCCTCGTGGGATCGATCTTGACTACCCTATATTACTTGTTAATTAGGTAGTAAAGTATTAATTAATTTTTTGTGGTTACGACACGCATACAAATTTTGGCGCCGTTTTTTTTTTTTTGGTAAGTCAAAATTGTATTAATAAACAACGAAGAATACACGAAAGTTTTTTTAAAAAAGACAGGGTACAAGAACCCTGAGCCTAAAAAGCATTACTTGAATCTATAATATGCCACATACGGCTTTTCAACAGTGTTTAAAAATTGGCCTTCCCTGCGTGATGAATTCCCACTTCATTTTCTAGAAAGCATCCTTTTTTAGCCATGGTATCAGCGAGAAGTTAACTTCCCTAAGCGTGTGAACGAAATTGATGTTTACATACACTTGCTTAATTGCCCGATACCTCGGATTAGCAAACCAAGGTAAAGTGTTTTCTTTGAAAGAGTGAACAATCGACATCATGATCGATCGATAGATACCCTATTGAAACCCCATCTAGTAGCCCATTCCGACCCGCAAGATCTTGTAGATTTGGAGATAAGTTGTTGTTGTGCCCAAGCCCTTCAGTGATGCACCAGAACTTTGACCAGTTGCATCTCTGTGATAACTCAAGCCACTCCACGGATTTACCTCTAAATTGCCCGTCAACAAGCCGAAAGTTCATCCGTTTTTAGCGGTAACCAGAAGCATTCCACGGGATCAACCAACTTTTACGCGCTATGATTTACTCAGTATTCTAATAGCAGACGAACATCATCAACAGAATTGTGCATGAAACCCTTAAAGCGCAGAAAAATCTTGAATAAGAATGAAGCAGTTACTGCGAGAAATAGTTCGGCCATTTTTGTCATCAGCAGCTCGTTCTTACCTCCTGACTCGCTCTAATAACCAAATTTGAGATCAGCCACAAATCACGAATCCTTCACTCCTCCCTTACAGCTCCACAAGAGGTCACCCGGATTAACATCTGCCTTCACCTTAAAAGATGCCCAATCCAATTCCACACTCTTTGCAGCGAAAGAGCAGTGATAAAGGACATGGTCAGCGTCTCCTCTTCAACCCCACACATAGAGCAGATTGTTTGTTGAATCTTGAATCTTTCTTTGATCAGTCGTTGCAAATTTTAATTTTGGCACGATTGTTAACGAGCATCAGATGATTTTGGTTGTTTTTCTTTTACTTTCTGCATTATTCTTGCTTTGTTGGATTCTATATCGTATCTAACTTATTTATAAAAATTGTTTTTCAGGTACCGATTTTTCCATGTATGGTGGACAAGAGCAAGCATATTACAAATAATCAATACGGTTTTCAACCTCAACATCATGGCAACTTCAACCATCCTTAGGATACAATCAAAACCAATCTTTTTGGCTATGATCAAAATCCTGAACCTTATGGATATTCTCATGCATATCAACAACCTTATGGACGGGTATGTAAGTGGACAATTACAAGGATGGATGGATAATTATGTTCTAATACATTGTTTTCTAGTAATAATGCAGATAGAGAATTGGAATATACTCCTCTTAATCGTGTTTTCAACTTCACTTTTAAGGATATACAATCTAGAAACTCTATACACGGTGGTAAAGTGTTAATGTCAAATAAACTTGCACAAAAGTTATACAAATTGGAAGATGATGGAGATTCGGAAGAGCTTGTCGCAGAAATTAGTAGGACTATTCATACGGAACTTAAACGACGTCGGGATATAGGCTATGAAACCAATGAAGATTCTTATTATGGTGATTCCGATAATGAAGATGATTGTGTTGAAAAGGACCAACCTTTGAAACTTTTGATGACGCTAGTGATTATAGGGCCTTGATCTTAATAATGATCAATCACCTATTAAAAAGAGCTTGAGAAGATGCATTTAGTGCTTGAAAAATTCCTTAGAAAGCTATGAGTCAGCGGAAGTGTATGAGCGTTACAACAATGAGGAAGTTATTCCAAATCCGGATCATAATAACGATCCTTCACCTATTCAAAAAGGAGGAGATTGGGTGTGACTTTCCTATTGTTGAAAGCGGTGTAACACCCTCACAAGAAGATTTTACAATTTTACCGACGAAAATCATTTTAGTGAATGGGCCGATTCGATGATGAGGATGTTGAGGAGATAATGCTAAGTTTAATGAAACCTGAATTGATTGAACCGTGGAAGACCCAATTGAACTTGCTAATGATTATGATGATACTGAGACTTAGTTAGGTAGAAAATGATGAAGAATGGTTGCAAGGTTTGATAGAGGACCATGATATGCAAGAGGTAAGTAATTCACTAAATTTTTAAGAATGAGGAGGATCTGTGATACAAGAGATTGTGCAAGGTTTGTCTAACCCTTTGCATATTGATTCTTCTCCTTTACCTCTTATTGGTTTGAATGTATGTGCTTCGAAAGTACTTTTGAATGACTTTGTTTCTCGATATCCACCATTGGAAACACTTGATTCTAACACTATGCAGGTTTACCAAGAGGAATACATAGAAATTCCCAAATTCTATGTTCTTTATACACTTCCGGGTGTGGATAAGACTAAGTGTGGGGGAAATTTCTATCGAGCTATAATTTCACTATTGTTTTCTTGTGCTAATATTTGTATGGAGTTATTGTTTTAAAAACAGGTACTATAAGATCCCAAATTTTCCGATTGTTAGTATATGGGGAATGAATCTTCACAAAGAGTCATGTCGGGTCAGTCGACTTTAAAACAAGCACTAAGTGGGAGGCAACCCACCGGTTTTGTATTTCTTATCCTTTTATTTTCTTTTTATTATTTTATTTATTTTCTTGTCCATATCATATTAGGATTTCGCACCTTGACTTTACTAGGATGATTCAATTACATTGAGGACAATGTAAGGTTTAAGTGTGGGGAGTGAATAAGGCATATATTTTTGCATAAAAACAAAAAGAATTTTTTGCATAAAACTTTCAACTTTTAGAGATTTTAGAGTCACTAGCATACTTCTAGGTATGATTACATAAGAATCCAATTTGACATAATTGAACTTGGAAGTGTTGGGGAACTCGTTCGATTTCTTGCTTGTTAGAGTGTTAAATAATGGATTTAATCATCAGGGATGTCAAATTAGGAGCAAAGAGAAGAATGCATTATTAGAGTTGCTGATCAATCATTAGTGGAGACTACCCATTTTCATATCATGTGAGTGCACCTGAAAATACTTCCTTGACTAAAGAGCTTCTTTTAAGTGTGTGTCACCGTAAAAAATTAATTCCTGCAGAATGGTGAGCTACCCAATTTCAGCACTATTTTGATCTGTTGAGTGCTAATTTTTGTCAATCATGAGGGTGACGTTCATGGATGAAATCATCCTTCTTGTAGTTCGATTTGCAGTTAGCACCATTCTCTCAACAACGGGTCCATAGAAACACCATAATCAACAACAACAAGGGAGCGACATCAAAATCTACAAAGAAAGTTGAAAGGTTCAAGGTTTGCAAGCAACAATGGAACAATAAAAAGAGCAAATTTCATATTCAAGTAAAATAAAATCGATGACAGTTTTTTACATACAAGTTGAAGACTTATTTACAAAAGTTGAAGAAAATCTAAAGTAGAATTATTGAAGTTTATGATTTCAAGGCGATACAAGTTGTGAAGAATCAAGCGGTAATGTACTTTTCCACGGCCATGGTTTATTTTATTTTTTTCACTTTGATTTGTATTGTGTTTCTCTTATGCAAAAAAAATAAATAAAAGAAATATATATTTATATATGAGGCAAAGAGAAATATCTATTATTGTTTTGTTTTGAATAAGCTGTAGGGAAGGAAAATCTATAAGGAAGTTTCAAGCGACAAGGATAGAAAAAAGGTTACAAATTGTTAAGGATTTATGAAATTCAAGAGTTTATCAACAATAGTTGGAAACTGAAGAAAGATATGAAGACGAGCGAAGACGCTTCTATTGGATTCCGTGAGAGTGGTGTTATCATATTAGCAATCGGATGTGAAGGTAAGTAAGTAATCACATCCTCGATATAAGTGGTTGATTTCCTTTCAGAGAGTCGTTAGAAAAATGGTTTTTCAAAATGTTAAAAGATGTTGGTTTTCAAAATTTCGAAGTTATCCTTCCTACCATTCAACGTATTGCAGGAATTCTCACTTCATTCCTACCTGCACACATGTGAGACCCATAAAACAACGTCTTTTTGAGTGCAATAATCTCTAATAGTTTATGCTTTCTCTGCTATTTTTCTTGTAAATTATGTATTTTACGTGTGTTTTTGAGATATTAGGTACTCTGGAGTCGCACGGACGAAAAGAAGAAGAAATCATCCAAAATTGAGCAAAAAGGGCAAAGCTGTCATTTCAGGAGAGAACACTATCTGGATTCCGAGCTAAGGTTAAGGGGAAACTTTGTTTTGGAGAAATATTAAAGACAGCCGGTTCACGTTAAGGGATAGCCAGTTTTGTGTTTATAAAGAAATTGCTAGAAGTACCCAAGAAATTAATCAGGGGACCCATTGGGGTGGCTAATGAGTGGGGCGTGATTATCTAACCTAATTCCTACACCCTGAATCGAGAGAAATCAAAAATCTCTTCAATCATTTCGTCCTTGAAAGAAATAAACGCAGCACAGATGTTGATGTTAAATCAAGAGAACATAAAGGGGGTTGGTTATCGTATATAGAAGCTAGCTGTTGCGGTGATTCGATGGGATCTGTGGAAGAATAAGTGATGTTTCCCCTGAAATCAAGAGACTCAAGAAATCAGAAATCGAGAGAGCTGCTGATGAAGAATGAATCTGTGTTCAAGAGTAGAACAAGGGTTTCAATCTCAAGCCCTTGCTGTTCAAATCAGTAAGTGAATGTGTGAAATTATGGGTCTGAGACAAATCAAGACATAGATGAGTAGATCGATTGGAAGGAGAAGAAGAAGCTGAAATTGTTATGATGGGTTTGGTAGCCGGAGATGGATCTGAGTTCAACGGAGAAGAGCCTGGTTTTGATTAGCAAGATGGATGGTGATTCTAGATTCGTAAATGGGTATTGGTGATGCTGTGAATTAGGAGATGGGTTCGATTTATTTATGGGATTATGGATCGATTTGATCGGAGGAGACAGGATGGTGTGGTGGTCGAAGGTGTTGATTTTTTTGATGTTCGGTTGAGTTGAAAATGTGATGGAGTTCGAAGTTCAGAGACTCAGAAGGATTTAATGGAATTTAGAGATAAAAAGAAGAAATAAGAGATGGGTGTTTGAATCTGAGATTGAACAAGATAGAGCTACATGCATCGAGTGAAGAAGATGAAATTCTTAAATTGAGTGGGTTTATCAGATTGAATTGGTGAAGTTAAAATGGGTCTGTGGTTGGGTGAAGCAGAAGAAGAATGAATGTATGAATGAAATTGCTTAGATGAATGCTAGGTTCTTAACAGGAATGGAGCTAAAGAGAGGCCTGAAATTTGGCCAGGAAGTCTTGTAATTAAACAGAACTCGGCCGGATTTCTATTCCGTGAGTTAACTCAGCGATCCCGATGACCGATCCGATCCAGCTCAGCGAGTAAGCCAATGCAGCCGACTAAGACAACTGACTCAAAGCTGACTTGACTTTATCCTTTGACTAACGGTCTGACCATACTGGCCGTTAACTTTAACGGTTGACCGAACAGAATATTCCCTTACCGGAAGGAATTTTCAGGTGGCCGGTGGCGACGGATTCCGGTCTATTTCTGGCCAAAAACCCAGTTTTCCGGTGAACCAAAGTTGCAGAATTTTGTGTGGATTTCTCTCATGGGATGTGAAGACTTGGGTTTGGAATTGGATGAAGAATTGGGCTTGGAAAGAGGAGATGGAAGATTTGAGAAAGGCTTGGATTTGGAAATTGAGCTACAAAAGGAAAGGGATTCTATTCCTTGGAAGATATGGAGAACATTGAAGCCTATAAATAGAGAAGTTCTCTACTTTTCTACACACACATATACACTTCCATACACATTGATACACTTACACACACTTTTGTGCACATCTTTGCACACTTTTAGACACACAATTCTTTTCTTTTATCTTTGTGTGAACTCTTTAGCATGAGTAGCTAATTTTATTGATTGAGGATGAATTCCTAGTTCTTAACATGTTTTGAGTTTTGTTTTAAATATACTTTGAATTTTCATATGATTATCGTTTGTTTTTACTAATATTAATGTTTATGATTGATTGATAGGTTGTTTGGAGTGCACGCTAAATTGATTTGTTAATTCAATCTAAAGCTAGTGAAAGTTAGGGGATAAGTAATCGTTTCTTGACTATTTACATAAGTAGAAAACACAAGACCTTGCGGAGGGATTCCGTGGAGCAATTTTGTGTGAAAATAACATTAGCAAGTGGACCTTGATCTAAGAGTCTAACTACTAATATCAACCTAATAAATTCATAAATCTTAATGCGTTTAACTAAATTACATCTTGGGTGATCTACTACTAGGTGGTTTGGTGAATAGAATCCGGTAGTCGAGAACTTCCGTATCCGGTGATATAAGGATTTTGGGGTTAGCACTTATCTAGCTTCTATACCTACGGTTGGTGATAATTTGTGACTAATAAAAAGTGGAAAAGAACATAACTTTAACCATTGTTTTGCAGCGAAGAAGGATTCCTTGATCTAATCTCTCTTATTGATTTCTATTATCTCTTTAATTGTTTTGTTTATTTATTTTATTTTCTTTTACTTATCTAAAACATACCCCCCTTTGTGACATTATAAGACAACTAGAATCTCGTGCTCCTCGTGGGATCGATCTTGACTACCCTATATTACTTGTTAATTAGGTAGTAAAGTATTAATTAATTTGTTGTGGTTACGACACGCATACACTCAGTATAGGATAGTTAAGTATAGTTGAGCTCCAGAATCCATGGCGATTATCTTACAAAGACGAAGAACTACTCAAGGAACCAGTGGAACTTCATCCGACCAAAAGGTATGTGGAGACTTGAACTCATCTATCACTCAAAAGTCTATCTACTCTATCTCCTACTCTTGAGACAAAATACTACAAGTATGATAGTTTTCATACATACACATTTTCTATTTCGAGCCGAGTTTACTCGCCTATATTTTTCTCGAAATATGTGTTGGTAAGCTTTAGCTTTAACTATTTTCATCTTTACCCGTGACGAAAATCTTGATGACGTTTCAATCTTGAAAATACCATTGATTACGATAATCGTGAATAACGATTGTTATAACATTATAGAAGAATGTATCAATGATTGAAATGTAGAGTTGAGAATACGTAACCAACTATGGATATAAGCATATATATGTGTTCGCATATTAGTGTATAAATCTATGTGTTGGAAACCAAGTGCGTGTATTTGTGTGCATACAATATTGGTGAAGGAGACAGGTTGGGTACGCCTACCAGCGGAAGTTTTCGAACCGAGAATTTCTGCTGAGTTTGTAGTTTGTATTTTGAAAACTAGTAAACCAATCACCTTAGGTACGCGTACCCGTACGTGTACCCACAAAAGTTTTTGAACCAAAAATTTCTGCTGAGTTTCTAAACTCAAATCCGGTAGCTATGGTATACGTACCCATACGCATACCATAGCTGGTTATATCTCTCAAATCGGAAGTTCATGAACTTAAATAATAAATCAATAAGGAATGCAATCTTTGCAAACCGTGGCTATATTGTTCATGAATTGATTCGAGTGAATCAAACCGATTTTGTTTCAATTGTGTATATGTATAAATATCTAAGCAATTGAACAACTCTTCAACTAGTTCTTATGAGTCATTTGAACTAGTTATGTGAAAGATAAATACGGTTAATATGAAAGTGCTCATATGGCTAACCATTGGTTAACTATTTGTGAACCAACTAAATGTACACGTTTAGGTACGTTTACTCAAAACTAAATAAAATACATTTCATTTGTGTGTGTGACAAGCTAAGTTTCGATCTAATGGTTGAAAGATATTATCTTGGATAAATCAGGTTTTTCATCTAACGGTGAATATTGAATGCTTTATTACCAAGGTAACTTAGATTGCAAACCCTGATTTGAAAACTATATAAAGGAGACATCTAGAAATTGGAAAACTAATCCCCACACCTCCTATGTGATACTAGTTGGTTTTGCTAGAGTCGATTCTCCTTTAACCGTAGTTTTCTTCTCGAGACCCTATCGGTTAACGACTTAAAGACTTCATTGGGATTGTGAAGCCAGATGAAACTACTTCTCTTGTAGTTGAGCGATATGATCTTGCCATTTTATATCGTAGGAGTTCAATTAAATAATTTCTTTGAGATTATATCTCCGATAGGGCAAGATAAAAAGAAATCACGAACATCTTCATCTCATCGTTTGTGATTTCGCAATATCTAGTTTCGCTACCATATGATTTAGATTATTGTGAGGTGATTGATAATTCTAGGATGTACTTCGGGAATATAAGTCTGGGTTATCGATTGGTTCATGTTCACCTTGATTTTATCAAAAGACGGAATAAAACTCATAGTTTTATCTGTGGCAGACATATTTATCTATTATCGTAGACTTTTATGTGTGATACAGATTTGTTTATTAAAGTCTTCGACTTTGGGTCATAGCAACTATTGGTTGTGGATGATATCAGCTAAGGGAATCAAGTGCATAGTATCCTGCTAGGATCAGAGACGTAAGGAGCACAAATGTACCTTGAATCAGTGTGATTTTGATTAGGGTTCAACTACAGTCCAGACCGAAGTTAGATTGTAGTAGGCTAGTGTCTGTAGCGGCTTAATACAGTATGGTGTTTAATCTAGACTAGGTCCCGGGGTTTTCTACTTTTGTGGTTTCCTCGTTAATAAAATTTCTAGTGTCTATGTTATTTCTATTCCGCATTATATTTTGTTATATAATTGAAATATCATAGGTTGTGCGTTGTATCGATCAATTGTGAAATCCAACCTTTGGTTGTTGATTGGAAATTGATTGATCCTTGGATATTGGTCTTTGGTACCATCCAAGTTTATTTCTCTTGTATTTGATAAAGACTCGCAGATTTTTATTTGCTTGAGTATAGATCAAATCAAGATACAAAGATATTAACTCCTTGATATATGTTTGTACCATATTGAAACGGTATATGGATAGTAGCTTATTATTGAAGCCCAATATGTTTATTATAGAAACATAACTGGCTTATTTTGGAAGCACAATTGGCTTATTATTGAAGCTCTCTTTGTTTACTCTGTGGAAACATAATTGGCTTATTATGGAAGCCCAGTTGGCTTATTACTGAAGCCTATTTTGTTTATAATGGAAACATGACTGGCTTATTTTGGAAGCCCAATTGGTTTATTATTGAAACCCATTCTGTTTATTATGGAAACATGACTGGCTTATTTTGGAAGCCCGGTTGACTTATTATTGAACCTCGTTTGGTTTATTATGAAACCATTTTTGCTTACTGTGGAAGCCCAAAGATCCATGGGATAGCTCTTAGAACCCATGGATCGGTCTACCAGCCCAAATTATCTTCTCTCTAGGAAAGGGGTTTAAATTTGGATAAGGGTCATAAGGACTAGGATATTTTGAATATTGACTTTGGAATTCTTTAAGATAATTATGGTTATATTAAATCCTAACAAAAAGATGATAAATGTTACCATGGGATAATTATCTTGAGTGGTTATAGTTAATATCTATGATAAAGATTGAAACCCTAACAAAAGAGAATAATTATCTTTAGTTTTAATTATTATTTATAAGATAATAATAAAGATAAGTGCAAAAACCCTAATAGAAATAGGAAGGAATTAGTTAGGATGTTATAATTATTCAAGATAATTATAGTTCCTAAGAGAGAGAGGATAAATCAGAGTTATGAGAGATAACAAATTTTATTAATGAATCTGGTTGTTTTCTTGCATTTGTACAAGTAAAGGGTTGTTATTAAGATAACTATGGAAACTCTAAAGCTAGACCTACATTCTGCCTATAAATAGAGGAAAAATCCTAACTCAAAAGGTACAGATTTTCTAGTCCCTTTCCACACAATACACTTGTGAAGAAACTCTCTCTGACTTTAGCATCAGAGTGTTTTTTGCAGGTACCCCCCACCAGTCAACATCATTCATATAGGAAATCTTTTGTGGATTTGAATCAATAGCTGGAGATCGATTAATCTACATCAATCATAATTTCTTCAGCATCTTTGGTGGAATCAAATCAACGATGGAGATTTAATCTATCTACACATATCTTGAAGAGTGTTGGGGTGAATATTTTTGCACAAACATCTTTTGGCGCCGACTAAGGGGACTACGAGCAAAAAGATCGTGTTTCCCCTGGAAAAGAAGTTTTTTTTTTTATCTTTCAAGCTATTTTGGAAGAGATGTTTCAATAATAGATCTTGAATTATTGCAGAAGTCGCAGCAACAATTAAACAAGGTGTTGCAGATCTGTCCAGAAACCGCAACATCTAATCTCGCGTTGCAGATCTGTTCAGAAATAGATCGTGTGTTGCAGATCTGTCCATAAACTGCAACAGTTAATCTCGTGTTGCAGATCTATTCAGAAACAACAATAGTTAATCTCGTGTTGCAGATTTTTCCAGAAATAGATTGCGTGTTGCAGATCTGTTCAGAAACAACAACTTTTAATCTCGTTTTGCAGATTTTTTCAGAAACAGTTCTCAGTGTTGCAGATCTGTTCAGCAACAACAACAGTTAACGTGGTGTTACAGATCTGTCAAGAAAATAGCAACAAATTACGAACTTTACAGAGAACGTTGAGACATAAACTCTTTTCTGTTACAAAGTCAATGTTACGAAGTACAACAAAACAGAAAAAAGTTACATGGAGTCTTCAAGAGAAAATCAACATGGAAGGAATGGAGATGCACCTATCGTAAATCCTCCTACTCAAAGCGTTGTCAATCTAACAATACGGAGCGTCGTCGTCCAACCTTTCCAAGATGGAAGAGAAACATCAGTTTCATCAAAAATATCAGGTGCTCATTATATAAGAACTTGCCAGAGTCTCTTAGGAAACAATGTTTGGGTGTGTAGAACACTGCCACAAACTAATAGTGAGAACCTTAATCGTCAGGGAGTAGTTCGAAACCTACATCCAAGCACTCAGGGTATTCATCTTGAGACAATTGCTAATAGAGTTGTACGACATCCCCCATGTACTGTGCAAGTTAATAATTCTCAAGTGACGCCCATTGATTTGGCACTACGTGAGCGCTACCAGGAGTTAGAAAGGGAAAACAAACGGCTCTTGATCGTATTGGAGAAAAGGAAAGAGCTAGAAGAAGTGCATGCCTCACGTTCCGAGAGCCACATGACAAACCGTCGTACACACCAAGAAAGTGACACCACACGCAAAAGGAATGAAACTCTTGATGGACGACAAACCAGCCGAAACTATGGAAGAAGAGTAGATGGTGCCGGAAGTGACCATCAACACAGTCGTGATCCACATAACAATGGTTACTATGATCGTTACGTACCTGATGATGGACATTATCATGAGAAAGACAGGCGATCCGGGACAATCCATAGATGACCAGAAAGGCATAGGCATAGAGACGATCGCATCACTAGGGATCATTTAAAAAGATCCAGGTGCGAGAGAGACCGTCCATAGAAAAGGACAGAGCCGCTCAAGAATGAACGGATCCGTAGAGAAACTGAGGGTGACTCGCCATGAAACGAGGAACTTAGCAGAAGGAAACTTAATGAAATGATTGAAGAAGTGTTAGCTCAGAAGCAATCCAAAGACGAGAGACAACAAATATTGAAGATGAAAAAGTCAATGGATTCACCATTTGTTGACAAGATAAAACGTTTCCACCCGCCTTTAAACTTCATCCAACCTCAGTTCAAAGAGTTTCTTGATGGAAAGAATGGCGATCCAGTTCAGCATGTCCAGCATTTCCAAGCTTCAATGAGTTTGTGGGGATATAGTGATGAACTACTCTGCATAACCTTCCCGATAACCTTAACTTGTAAAGCTTTAACCTGGTTTTCATAATTAGAATCAAATGCAATAGCAAACTCTGGAATGTTGTCGGATGCATTTTTCGAACAATATAAAATTAATCTCGGGAACAAAAAGGGAAGCAGCCACTTGTTCCTCTTGCAACAGGAGACAAACAAAAATCTCTTAGACTTCACACGAACAATATAAAAGTTGATCCCAGCCTCGTAATTGAAGCATACAAGAATGCTTTGCTCCATGACGAATTTGGGATATACAATTCTTTAATTTTCCAACCAGTCGAAACACTCAAGGAGTTGTACGACAGGGCAGCCAGATACGGAAGAGCTGAAAAACAAAAGAAAGCAAAGTTGTCACATACAACGAAAGGGTTCGGAACCTAGGGACATGCCAGACCAATTTTTTTTTTGGTAAATCCAAAATATATTAATGAATAACTAGATTACAAAACAAAAAGAAGAGCAAGAAAAGAGGTCAGAAAAACCCCAAAAACTTGCTAATCATTTGAAACGAAAATAAGATACATTTGGTAATTCAATAGAATTCAAAAAAATCAGGTCTTCCAAGATAATGTCTTCCCTCCTCATTGGGAAGAATGCACCCTCTCTTAGACATCTTATCTGTAGCAAAATTAGCCTCTCTATAAGAGTGATCAAAACGAATAGCTTCATAATGAGAAGAAACTTCCCTCCAGCGTTGCAAAACAAACCAAGGAAGCTTAGAACTAGAAAAATCCGTAACAACACCCAAAAGGAATCTGAGCGAATACAAACTTTTGTGTAACCCCATTGAAGAGCCCATTCCAAATCAAATAAAATGCAAGAAATTTCAGTAATATAGTTTGTCATTGTTCCCAAACCAATACTCATAGCCCCAATCACATTAACATCATGGTCACGTGCTACTACACTAGCCCCAGTAACACCCGAATTCCCTCGAGCCGCACCATCACAGCACAACATGAGCTCGCCCACATCTGGAGGTACCCAACTACACTCAACATGCTCAAGAAGCTTCAGCTTCCTATGCCGCACCTTGAAAAAATACAGAATCTTCAAATCCTCAACCGAATTGAACATGTAGCCTTTGAGACGAACTGAATACTCGTGAGTTTGATTGAACACTGTAGTCTTAAAGAAGCCTCAGCTAACCTTTTTGTTTTCAAAAACAAATCGGTTACGAGTTTGCCACAACTCCGAACGCACCACCAGAACAGCAAGGATCCAAAGATCTTTAATCATGCAACTTCTTCCACGAACCGCTTTATAGGCTGTAAACAAGTTCAGATGATATTGCACACCAAAAATATCCGAAATCCATCTCCAAGCCATCTCAGCAAACCTGCAATGCCAAAGCAAGTGGTCCAACGATTCCTCCGCATTATTACACAAACAACACTTATTTATCACCTGAATTTTGAACCTGTCTCGGACTTGATCAAGAGTAGCACAATCTCTTCTTAAAATCTTCCAATTTCTAGCTGCTAAAGCCGGATGCACATATTTCCTCCACAGCAAATTCGCGCCCTCAAGCTTTGCATATCTCTTATGTATAAGAGATTTTGCAGCTTTCACCGTGAACTGACTTGAAGCACTAGGTCTCCAAACTTGACGATCATCCCCATTCAAAATGAAAGGTAAATCCGCCTCCTCAATGCCAACAACCAACAAAGTGTCACGATACTATTCATTTAAAACCCAAGCACCATTGACAATTATATCACTCACCAAAGCAGCACGATTAAGAGAATAATCTTCAAGAATATCAGCAATAGCCATATCAGCAACCCAAACGTCATAATAAAGAGATGTATCCCTTCCATCCCCAATTAAAATTTTAGTGTTATCTTCAACCAAAGAGTACACCCATTTGATTCCAGGGAGAATGGAGGATTTGACATAATGCACCAACTGTCACTCTTAAAAAATCTAGCACGCAAGAAGCGAGCCCAAACCTTTTTAGAGTTACGAATTTTCCACCACTGACTCATAAGAAGAGCCTTATTCATAACTCCCATTTGAGTTAAACCCAAACCACCTTCATCATAAGGAGCACAAATTTTATCAAAAGCAACAACAAAAGATCTACTCACCTTAGAATCACCAGACCAAAGAAAATTCCGAATAGCAACTTCACATTCATGGAAAAACTTGCGTGGCCACTTGTAAACAATCCATGTTATGAATGGAGTAACTAGCAATCACTGATTTAAAAAGCACAACTCTATCTTGAAAAGAAATCAATCTACCTTTCCAGCCAGATAATTGCTCTTTTATCTTCTCAACTACGTTCGCCACATGATGATATCTAACAACACCCGGCATCACCTTAACACCAAGATACCTATCAGGAAACGAAGCAATAGGCATCCCTAAGAAATTAGCAATCGTAGCTCTCCTACTTAAACAACCCCTACCATAATAGAGTTTTCTCTTTTCTCTGCTAACCGTCTGTCCCGAAGCACGCTGATACAAACCCAATAAACCCACCAGATTTCTTAAGCTCTTCATGTTTCCTTTACAGGAAATCATAATATCATCAGCAAAAAATAAAAGGGTAGGAGCAACACCTTTTCTACTAACCATATGAGTCATCTTACCATCACGAAAGAGCTTCGAAATATTTCTGCTTAAGACATCTTCAATCAACACAAAAATTAGAGGAGACAAAGGATCACCCTGACGAAGACCTCTATCAATACTGAAAAAACCTTCCGGATTACCATTAACCAACACCGAAATTCTAGTAGATTTTATAATTTGTAATATCTAATGACACCAATTATCCGAAAAACCATATCTTCTGAAAACCTCCAAAATAAACGACCAACTCACAGTATCAAAAGCTTGTGTAATGTCAAGTTTTAAACCCACATTACCATCCTTGCGTCTGATATGAGTTTCATTAACCATCTCCGAATCAAGACTAATATTTTCAAGAATATTCCTGCCTTTCATAAAAGCCACTTGCCCTCTGAAATTAATTTGTCCAGCACACCACCAAGCCTTGTAGCAAGAATCTTAAAATCTTAAAAAAGAAATTACTAAGACCAATAGGCTGAAGTTCCGAAGAGTATTATCACCTGGTGTACGCGTGTCGTGACCACAAAAAATTAATTAATACTTTACTACCTAATTAAAGAATAATATAGGGTAGTCAAGGTCGATCCCACGAGGAGCAAGAGATTCTAGTTGTAAAATTGTCACAAAAAGGGGGGTATTGGTTGTAAAATTTATAAAGCAAAAGAAATAAACAAAGTAATTAAAAGTGTAAGTTGAAATCAATGAGAGAAAATAGATCAAGGAATCCTTCTTCGCTGCAAAACAATGATTAAAGTTATGTTCTTTTCCACTTGTTATTAGTCATATATTATCACCAACCGTAGGTATAGCATCTAGATCAGTGCTAACCCCAAAATCCCTAATTTCACCGGATACGGAAGTTCTCGCCTACCGGATTCTATTCACCAAACCACCTAGTAGTAGATCACCCAAGATGTAATTTAGTTAAACGCATTAAGATTCATGAATTTATTAGGTTGATATTAGTAGTTAAACTCTTATATCAAGGTTCACTTGCTAACGTTATTTTTACACACAATTGATCCACGGAATCCCTCCGCAAGGTCTTGTGTTTTCTACTTATGTAAATAGTCAAGAAACGATTACTTATCCCCTAACTTTCACTAGCTTTAGCTTAATTAACAAATCAATTTAGTTGGCCACCCAAACGACCTATCAATCAAACATAAACACTAATATTAGTAAAAACAATCGATAATCATATGAAAAACTTCAAAGTAGAATTGAAACAAAACTCAAACCATATGTTAAGAACTAGGAATTCATCCTCAATCAATAAGAAAATTAGCTACTCATAATTTGGAGTTCACACAATAATAATAATAAAGGAAGAAAGAAAAACTTATTGCAAAGATGATGGTTGCTCCTTCCTCCAATCCTTGTGCACTTTGACTCCTTCTCCAAAGTAGATGTGTGTGTAAAAGGTTGTAGAGAACTCCTTTATTTATAGGCTTCAATACTCTCCATGTCTTTGTAGGAAAAGATTCCTCATTCCATAAGAACACCACTTTCCCAATTTGAGCCACATTCCAATTTCTAGTCCAATTCTCCAAAACTTCCAAGTTTTCATCCAATTCCCAATTCTAAATTTTCACACACATGAGAGAAGTCCATACAAAATTCTGTATTTTTGCTCGCCGAAAAACTGTTTTTTTGGCCGGAAGTTGGCCGGAATTTGTCGTCGCCGACCACCTGCAAATTCTGTCCCGGTCAAAGAATATTCCGTCAGTCCACCGTCATGACTAACGGTCAAATGGGTCAAACCGTCAGTCAATCCGTTAGTTGACTAGGTCAAAGAGGGGAGTCAGCTGGCGAGTTAGCTTCTGATTGGTCTGAGTTGGCTGATTCACTGATCTGGACCGGTCGTCGGACTCGTTATGGATCGGTCTGGAACGGTTGTCGCCGGCACCGAGTTGACTCGCCGGAGGGAGAAATCCGGCCAGAGTTCTGTTTGATTACAGGATTTTCCAGGACAACTTCAGGCCTTTTTATTTGGTCTTCTCCTGCGTAATTCCTAGCATTCATCTACCAAATTCTTTCAAGCACACATTCATTCAAAAACAGGGATTCACTCATTCTCGGATTAACCAACAAAGAATACAATTGCAACTTCGGCATTACCACTACTACACCGTAACAACAATTCCCCTGAATCTCATCCATTCGACTTCATCAACAACTGCTTCAATCATCACCACCTTTACAAACCCATTAACACTTCATCATCCATCTAATCCACTGTGTCCGGTACCACCACCATCTCTATTTTTCTTTTATTGAACAATAACAAATCTTCATCCTCATACCCATGAAATTCAACAGTATCATTTGGGTTCTTCAATTCTAAACCCCTGAACCAACAACAGTAGCATCTTCAATGATCAAACAAACCTAATTCAATTCTACCAAAACTTAGTCTCGATCTGTGGCTTAACAAAAAATCTTTCAATTCAATTCATCGGACCATCACCGGAACCCTAATTAACCACCACAATCTGACTTCTCGATATCAACTCACGATCACCAAAATGAGAACCCATTCAAATCGAAAACCCATTAATACATCAACAGATTTAAATCAAACCCTTTTCTGATTTTGTTGCTTCAATCCACCATTTGCATCTCGAATTTCATCTTAATAATAACACCAACCATTTCGAACCCTAAAACTTCTGTTCTTGATCTCCTTTTCGATTTCTCGATCTAGTTTTGGTCAGCTGCTGTTCTTCCTTTAATTTTATTAGGGGGAGATGAAATTGATTTGGGATGAATGAACTTTTCTCGATTTAGGGCTAAGTCGATCCTTGGTGTGGATTTAACGCCCAAGATAAAATCCACCCAAACTGGGTGCTAACACACATGTTTTCTGGATAAGGGGCACCCAGTGATAATTACACCCTTGGATAATCGATAAGGTTACCTAATAGAAGCCCCTTAACCACAACTGATCTTTGTTTAGTACTCCTCCAAATAGTGTATGCCCTTTAACCTTAGCTGGACTCCAGATAGTGCTCGCCCTATGAAATGATGATTATGCCCTTTTTGCTCGATTTTGGTGATTCCTTCTTATTTTCGTCCGTGCGACTCCAGAGTACCTAATAACTCAAAAACACATGTAAAAATACACAATTTACTAGAAAAATAGCAAAGAAAGCATAAACTACTAGATAGTAAATACGGTGTATTCTACACCTATCACCTGGTTCCTTAGGCAAAAGCATAAGAAGGCTCGGATTCACACCATGAGGAATAAACTGATTAGTCCAACAAAACAAAATAGCATTAACCAAGTCTTCACGAATAATCTCCCAATAAAGCCTATAGAAAAAACCATCAAAGCCATCCGGGCCAGGCGCACTATCAGCACCTAAGTCGAAAACAACCTTATGAATCTCCTCAAATGAAGGTAACTGATCCATATTAGCACACTCCACCTCCGAGATGCTAGGATGATCAATATCAAAAAGAGCTTCCACCGGAGTCAAATCATCACCATTGAACTTATCCTCATAATAATTGATAATAAGGTTCCTAATCTGATCACAATCAGTAATCGTCTCCCCACTACCATCCACCAACTCCGAAATAGTATTATTACTCCTTCGAATACCAATAGTATTATGAAAGAAACTAGTATTACTAGCCCCTTCCACAAGCCAATTATTTCTTGATTTTTGCTTCAACATCGTAGTCTGCTGCATACGAATATCATTAACTTCAACCACCGCACTTCTCATCAAATTTAATTTGTCAACATCTGAAGGGTCTTCATCTGTTAACCTCAAAGAACTCTCAAGTCTTAGTTGAGATTGTTTCAATTTGACATTCACATTACCAAAAACATCCTGATTATACAACTTCATAGCTATTTTTAAACGCTTCAACTTTTGAGGATAAATAAATGCTGGCGAACCCACAATAGGTTCCTTCCAACTATCCTCAACCATATGCATAAAATCTGGATGTCCAAACCACATCTTTTGAACCCGAAAAGGAGCCAAACGTAGTCTAGAGTTAACAAAAGGATAACCAATAAGAGGAGAATGATCGGAAACTTCCCTAGGAAGAGATTTACACATCCAATTCTCAAAACGATTTAACCAAAACTCATTAATCACCGCACAATCAAGTCTACAAATAATTCTTCTAACCCCCGACTGCCTATTAGTCTAAGTAAACTTGTTACCCAAAGACTCTGCCTCAAAAAGACTATTATCATCCAACCAATCACTGAACTCATTCACAACTGAAGTTCTTGGAATCGCACCCCCCTTCTTCTCTTCATTCCGAAGAACACAATTAAAATCACCAATGGCTAACCAAGGAACTCTTTGATCACACATATTCAACTGATTTCATAACATCCTTCTAGTAACCTGAACCGAACTAGCATGCATAATAGAAATATGCACACCATGAACACCAATAGTTATTGCCTGATTAAAACAATTCAACACCACTGGATCAACAACATTCAAAGACCACATAACCCACAAATTTCCAATACGAGTAGAAGTAGAAGTAGAATTATGAATAATAGTATTATTAAAACCCTCAATCGAAAACTTACGAACAGCCATGGAGAAAACTTAAACCCTTGGCTCAACAATACCAATAACATCTGGCTTGAAAACCTTAACTAACTCACGCAACCTGCATTGTGCTTCATCACGCACAATCCCATTAATGTTCCAAAAGAGAACTCCCATTGGGAAACTTTATTGGTAATGTTTAACTTAACTCTTTGTGCTCCCCTAGAAGCATCAAACTTTGAAACCCCATCACTAGTTTTATACTTTGAACCATTATTAGATTTAGGCTCATTACATGAGCTCCTTGGACCCGCAATAGCTGAAGAGTTACGTGCAATAATAACAGGATTTTTAGCCGTCCACATACCAGTAACGTTGTCAAAGAAAGGAGTTAACCCATTATGTGAATCTGCTTGATGATAGGTGTCTAAAACACCTAATTTATATTTAGTATTTAT
>JAJJWX010001444.1:0-46535 GCA_023529315.1 Papaver bracteatum | reverse complement strand
GAATATAGCCGCACCACTGTGCCAATGGAAAACCATGCTAGCCATATCTACCGTGCCAAGGCATTCCAACCATGATAGCCGCACCATTGTGCCAATGGAAAACCATGCCAGCCATATCTACCCCGCCAAGGCATGCAAACCATGCTAGCTGCACCACTGTGCCAATGTAAAACCATGCCAGCCACATCTACCGCGCCAAGGCATGCCAACCCTGCTAGCTGCACCACCGTGCCAATGGAAAACCATGCTAGCCAAACCAACAGCACCTTGCCTTGGCCCTAACCATGCTAGTCGCACCATGCGCCAACGTCACGCCAAACCCTTGGCCCCACCATGCCAAGCCAACCGTATCTTGCCTTAGCCCCACCATGCCAAACCGTCCATGCCAAATCCTTGGCCTCACATATGCCAATGCCATGCCGTGTCATCCACCTTTGCCGCTCCATAACGTGTTGGCTCTCCTCATTTTTATGAATTAGCAACGGACCCTTGTCGTTGCTTACTTGGGTCAACGATGTATTGCTGCCCAAACACTTGTTGTATTTTTCTAATGACATAAGCTTCATTGCGAATCTTGGTCAGCAACGTGGGATTCACAACATACTGTGTCGTTGCGACTTTGTTTATTCGCAACCATGGTATGCCGCTAAGTTGTTTCTAATTGCTGGAATACCCATATCTTTAACTAAAATGTTATTGGTTGGTTTTAATTTAGCAACATATTAGAGACGTTGCTAATATTTTGCAACATAAAAAAAAGGTCAAGTCTTCATTGACCTGGTCAAAATACATTTTCCACCCCACATTTCCCCGCATGCTACCCGTTCCCATATTCAAAGATTCCATAGATATACAAACTACAATGTCATTCAATGGACATACAAACTGTATTATATGATGAATAAAGGATTCTTAATTCAATTGAAGTTAACAAAAAATTTGAGTATTTGATACAAATGTATACCAAGTATCACAACAAACTAGTGCACATAGAAACTTAGTTATGAGGAGATACAAGTTCAGCCTCATAGAAAGTTATGAAATTCCTAAGTTGTTTTAAATATTTAAAGATACTACTAAACTAAAATATTGCAGATACTACATAAACTTACAAATCCAAGTATGCTTCAATCAGTGTTGTTATCTCATCTTTAAACTTTGAACTACATAAAAAGTTACAAAAGATTGAGTCAAAGACTAATATATAAGCAAATCAAAAGAACCCAAATACTTCGCACTTAACACATAGCTCATGCAAGAGATTGATAGTATCAAATTTACATCTGCACCCACCATGGAAACGGTCTAGTTTACCACAAAAGAAAACCACCTTCTTGGTTTATCTTTCTTACACAAAAAACTACAATGCTACAAAAATTTGGACACCCTAATTCAATCAAACGCAACAAACATATAAAAACTAACTATGTTTGAGTAAAACTAACCATACCCAAATCACGAAAACAACAGAAACCCTAGAAACTGAAAGAAGAAGGAAGAAGATGAATAACCATATATAGATATGAAAAGAGAATCTTACATTTTTCATGAAGTTGGCAAGCATCTCCTAATCAGCGACCATCTTCTGAGTATTCAAGAGTTGATCTTCCACTAAGTAAACGGAAACACTCTCTTCTTAGCACTTGTTCTCATTCATCTTTCGTTGCTCATGCAATTTATCAATTTTATCAACTACAAACGAGAGATAGTATACCCAGAGATCTGCAATGAGGTGATCAGGTTCGCTAATTACTTCTGTCTGTAAGTTTAAAGAAGGTAAAACTAGAAGAAAGTGAGTAGAGTTCAAGGATAGTTATACTCGTTGATAAACGAAGACCCGATGATGAGAACCAAACACCAGATTCAGAATTGAGAGTTTGAATAGCACAGATCCTCCCAACTCGCATGAAATGAAATTAAACTTTCAAAAAGGTCCATACACCTAGAAAATGCTCACAATCATTTCGAAAATACCAAGCATTGCAATAAGTTCCGTAAGATCTTTTTTTTAACACAAAATTCTTGCGTATACCGAGGATATACAAGTTATGCAAGTAAATGAAAGCAGCAACCTCTTTATCATGACCATCAAAAACTATGAAGGCACAGAAATTACAGGTATCGACTTATCAATATTGTTATCCTCCGGATCTAAGAAAACTATGATATACCCTAGACATATCCAGTGGACTCACTAGTGACAAGCTATGGATGAATTTGAGCACAAGATGATTTATGACCTCTCCAACATTACTTAGTGCATAACCAAGCTGCCTAAACAATGATAAGCACGTCACAAAGAAGAGGAGCCGACCCACCTAAAATGATTTCATTTAGTACACGGACAACTGAATAAACAATATGGATTAATGCGATACTTCAATCATTAAAGTCGCTATATAAATCTATTCACATGCTCACTTAATCAACTGAACTGCACCAAAGAAATGACATAGACTATATCTAATCCCTATGAATATCATGTTAAGATCATAACCAATGGTGTTGTCCAGCATTCCAATAACATGACACTCATAATCGACGAATATTGATATTCCTTAATCACTTCAAATCAAAACACATTCCAAATTTAGTACCAATGATTACACCAAAACACACCCAAATTTCAATTTTGCTACTTGTTTTCACCACTAAAACATAAATTCTTCAACTACTTACCCAAAAAATTGGGTTGAACATCGATAAAACCCAATAAGAGATACCAATACCAAGGTACCCGCAAACCAAAGATTCAATTTTTATTCAAAAAATTGACTAATTCATACCGAGTTGATAAACCGGACCACTCAACTATTCTTACCATCAATTTATGTCGACGGAACCAAATATAATGGCTATCAAGATCATAAGAATTCTGCAATACACATAAGTTGGAAATCATGGTTGGATCCAACTTATTCCTTAACCAAAATAAAACAAGGTAAACCTAATGGAGATCATCATAAGAAGAACAATAAGTCTCTTTACTACCATCAATAACAATCAGTTTCTCAAGCCAACAATACTGACTCAATCTTCCATGTAATTCTAAAATTCATCTATATCATTCATTCTAATTATTGAGAGACTCATACACACCCACTATTCTCATCTACGGCATCAGTTCACAACTCCATACCCTTGTGTATCTTTACCAGCACCATTAACATCTCCAACTGAACTGCAACCTCTTCTTTCACCAGAATCACCAACTCTTGCACTTGTTCTGCACCATTGTCTCATTTCCTTATATATGCAATACAACTATAGAAAATGCACCTGCAATGCTCATTTGTTCATTCTGCAAACTCTTAAACCACATTACTAGCACAAACTCCATAGTCCTGACTTGATCCATCCACCAATGTCATCTCCCGCAGCTACAAACACCATCGCCCCAACCAACTCAAGCCATCTCTTTGGCTTCAACCACTAGCACCATCTCTTCCTAGGACTAACCATAGAATCACACAACCACTTGCATTTCCAACTGCAGATGCACAAATCACTGTCTATTACCTATACTGTCAAAACACCTTTCCTCAACCATTTGAACTCAGCCACAACATCAATTTCGTAAGTCTCTCCAAACTCTCACTGTCTGTTTTTTCCTTGCAGCTCCTGAATCTCAAATTCACCTTCGCAACACATAATTCACAGACTGTAATTTCATTGCAACTGCATTTTTATTCAAAACTACAGCACCACCAATTGCATTCATCAAAATTAGCCCAACTATTTACTATCCTTCTGCAAACACACAACTGCAACGCACGGGTTCAGCCCAATCCATCTCAGTCATTCATACCAGAAGTACCAGCCTTCATCTCTGTAGTTGCACCCATATTTACACTCTTCCAGTTCTAGCATCACCATCAAGACTGCCACTAAACCATCTCAAGCCATTGTTTCAACTTCATTTCAGCTTAATAGCTGCAACTGCACTACCATCTCCTTCCTTGATCTCTTTCAACATCAAGTCACATCAACAGAGTCTAAAACACCAACAACAACAGTCACCAAAAGTTGCACACTTGTAACAACCCAAAGCTATGGTTTCATTTTTAGTCATGGCTTAGATATTAAGTTTCCCCGTCCATAACTCCATATATGGAAATAAACATAACATACAAACCATTTTGAAATCAAAATAAACTGAGAACCCATTAACAGTTGAAAATTTACACAATCACATAAACAGAGAGTCCATGTTATTGAAAAGTACTTGTACAATTTGGAAAGAAAATATACCCACACCCACATTCAAATAACTTGAAAGTAGATCTCACTTTGAGAATGATGTGCTTAGTGACCAGGGTTATTCCCATGATAGGCCTCCAAAGTCATGTGAATTCCTCCATCTTGTATCATCTGGACTCAACTCAAACTGATAATACCCCCGATTTTTTCCGCTTCTTAATATAATAGTCGGTGCTTATCAAAAACAAGATAAGTAGTAAAAGGCATGCTATGATACAAAAAAAGAACTCGACTGAGTCTAATAAAATAAACAGACTAAAAGTTATCAATAAAAAAATGAGGCTTCATTTAGTCTAACTGTTCAGAGAATATGCCCGCATATTAGTTTGCTTTCATGTGATACATTAAATTTCCATGGGATTAATTCTTTCAGGTTGAGCTTGGGATGCCGTTGTTGTATCCATTTATTGTTATGAAGGTTCAAATTTGACACCTCCAGTCCTCAAGCGGCAGATCATCCACCAATGTCACCGGTTCGCTTGGACTAATAGGCTAGTTGTTGTTATTCTTTAGTGTACATGAACTTCTTCATATCTCGTATTCTCGTTTATATAACACTTGTAACTAAAACTGGCGAGGAAAAAAAAGAGTAGGGAGAAGACAATGAGATTTGGTGTGTTCACAATTCACATGCTTTTGGAGATGGAGAGGAAGAGAAAGTAGAATACCTGCATCAGTTCCAAAAGTCCAAATCCAGAGAATCTTCAAACCATGGCTTTTGTCTTTGAACATTTTCTTCTTCTTCTTCTTCTTTCTTCAGAAAATGTGGTGAGACCCGACTGCACTTAGTGAATATCCTGTCTGATCTAGTTGATAATGACAATGACAAGATTTAATATCAATCAAAGGGAAGCATTCAACAAACAATTATTTGGCTATGTCGAAAACATAATAACATTTTTAAATTTCAGAACATTACCTCAAATCCAATTGTAGCACATGATATTTTTATTTCGTAGTAGATATAATAAACACATTATTCTGAAAGTACAACATAACCAAATGTTGGTACAACCAAATTACTTCAAAGATAAGATATTAAAAATCAGTAATTACATCTTATAATGATTTCTACTACAACATGGGGAACAAACCTTATCATCTATAAGTGTTGGAGTCTCTTCTCGATTCTCATCCAAATTGAAGATATCTTGAGTATGAAATTACCTAAAATTAATACGAAAGGATACCGACATCCACTGCAACCAGATTACTAGTACTAAGAAAAACAAATTCAACTTGAAAACAACAAGACAGCGCTTCTTACTTATTTGCATGATAGATGCACAAATTTCTCTTTAGTTTCATTTTTCTTAGGTTTCACTCTTGTTACAATATCCAAATCTGTACAACCAAAAACTTTACAAAAAAAAAAAAACAGATCGACCCACAAACTTCAGTTCTTCAACCTTGACAAACCCTAAAATGGTAAAATAAAATCGTATTAGATTCACATATGAAACCATAAAACCGAAAGAGAAAGAAGAAATTGAAAAGCTAAAATCGAAAAAAACTGAAATCAAAACCTGAAAATAGCACATTCAAAAATGAAACCCTAGAATCGATAAAAATGAAATCAAAATCGGTAAATCTAAAGTAAGAGATTCACATATGAAAACCTAAATTCGATAAACTAAAATGAAAAAATAGATTCACATCCGAAACCCTAGAAATTAAAATCTCTAAAACCTATAAACCGAAATGAAATGATTATGAAAGATACTTCAAACCTCCGGTTGATTTCAGTGGTTCTTCGATCTTCTCCGGGGAGAGGAGATGAAAGAGAGATGAAGTGGTAGGGGTTGTCTTTTATGGCTAAAAGAAAATGAGAAGGAAATCTCGATAAGTAGGGTAGATAGACCGAACGGTGGAAAAATAAAATATAAGACTTGACCGAAGGTTGACTTGGGCATAAAAGTAGTCTTTGTGTTCCCACCACACACACACTCTCCGCATGCTTGAGAACACAATGTTCCCGCAAATCGAAAATTACGGTTTGCAAAATTAGCAACAACAACATTCCGTTGCGAAAAATAGCAACCAACATTAGCAACGGCGAGGTGCCGTTGCTAATCCGAGTTGCTAATTCCTTAAAATGGTGTAGTGGCACTATGCCAATAGAAAACCATGCCAGCCGCATCTACCGCGCCAAGTCATGCCAACCATGCTAGCCGCACCACTGTGCCAATGGAAAACCATGTCAGCCACATCTACCGCGCCAAGGCATGCCAACCATGCTATCCGCACCACCGTGCCAATGGAAAACCATGCCAAACCCACATCTACCATGCCAAGGCATGCCAACCATGCTAGCCACACCATCTACCGCGCCAAGGCATGCCAACCATGCTAGCCACACCACTGTTCCAATGGCAGACAATGCTAGCCAAACCCACATCACCTTTCCTTGTCCCTAACCATGCTAGCCGCACCACTGTGCCAATGGCAAACCATGCCAGCCACATCTACCGAGCCAAGGCATGAAAACCATGATAGTTGCACCATTGTGCCAAGGGAAAACCATGCCAGCCACATCTACCGCGCCAAGGCATGCCAACCATGCTAGCCGCACCACTGCGCCAATGGAAAACCATGCCAGACACATCTACCGTGCCAAGCCATGCTATCCGCACCACTGTTCCAATGGCAAACCATGCTAGCCAAACCAACAACACCTTTCCTTGTCCCTAACCATGTTAGCCGCACCATGCGCCAATCGACACGCCATACCCTTGGCCCCACCATGCCAAGCCAACCGCATCTTTCCTTGGCACCACCATGCCAAGCCAACCGCATCTTGCCTTGGCCCCACCATGCCAAACCGTCCATGCCAAATCCTTGGCCCCACATGTGCCAATAGCATGTCGTGCCAGCCACCTTGTCGTGCCATACCGTGTTGGCCTTCCCCATGCGGCTACCAAGACAAAGGCCTGCAACAATCAACGGCCATCTTTCCATCTAAGATACAAATCTTAGCCGTCCAAGGTTGCCAAACAATGCATGGTAACCTTTGGCCCAAAACCCTAGTTTTGGCCACGCCAAACCGTACCAAGGCATGCCAACCATGCCACATGTGCCAATGGCATGCCGTCCCATCCACCTTTCTGCGTCATACCATGTTGGCCTTCCCCATGCGTCTACTAAGACAAAGGCCTGCAACGATCAACGACCATCTTTCTATCTAAGATGAAAATCTTAGTCGTCCAAGGTTGCCAAATAACACATGGTAACCTTTGGCCCAATACCAAAACCCTAGTATTGGCCACACCAAACCGAGCCAAGACATGCCATGCCACATGTGCCGATGGCATGCCAAACCACCTTTCCGCGCCATACCGTGCTGGCCTTCCCTATGCGGCTACCAAAATGAAGGCATGTGATGATCAACGACCACCCTTCCATCCTCGATATAAATCCTAGCCATCCAAGGTTTCCAAACAGAGCATGGTAACCTTTGGCCCAAAACACGCTAGCTTCCCAAAACTTGCTAGCTTCCCAAAACGCGCTAGCTTCTCAAAACATGCTAGCTTCCCAAAAACGCACCAAACATGCCACCGTCCCTCTTGAATTCTTCCTGAGTTTTACTTTCGGGCTGTTTTCATCTCCCGGACGAGCTCAAAACCTAAATATTCCCTTGTAGGGAGATATGAAATTCTTTTCCGTACAGAATGGAGGGAAGACCGTCAAAATCCGAGTCCGTATGATAATTCTACATTGATTCTAGTAAAGGGCGCTAATTATAGTTTCAGCATACTAAACCCTAATTTAGACAAAGCCGCAAGTGCTTCCCTTTCAAGCCACACACTGCCAGTGGCTCCACTCCATGTTAAAAGCCATGCCGACCATGCTTCCATGTTATTTTCTACCAAAACAAAGGCCTGCAACAATCAACGACCATCTTTCCATCTAAGATGCAAAACTTAGCCATCCAAGGTCACCAACCAACGCATGATAACCTTTGGCCCAACTCCAAAACCCTAGTTTCGACCACGCCAAGGCATGCTGACCATGCCACATGTTCCAATGGCATGGCGTTCCATCCACCTTACCGCGCCAAACCGTGTTGGCCTTCACCATGCGTCTACCCATACAAAGGGTTGCAATAATCAACGACTACCTTTCCTCTTAAGATATAAAATCTCGACCGTCGAAGGTCAACACGCCAGTCTCCCAAGTTCAACTTGCCAGACAACAACAAACCTGCTACATGTTTTCCACAAAAATATTTGAGACATCAACACATGTCACAAACTGGGGGATGCTCATTGGGTATTGGTTTGACGGTTTACAGCATGCGGCGTACACTACGCCCGTTATAAGAGAATGTCATAAGGATGAAGAGGTTAGTAAACACATGGAGTAGTGGTGAAACGCTTTATTTTATGGAATATCAATTCCAGGCGTTACCGGTTACCACCTCCTCCCATTTACTCACCTATTTTCCATTTCTTAATGGCGTCAGGGTACGTTTCACTTCGACTTGTATAAATAGGTATTACCTATTTCCACTGAACAACGAGTTCAGGTCAGGAGCATACAACACTCAGAAAACATTTGCTAGATTTCCATCTGTTAGCTTCCCACTTTCTAATACAAGTCGTAAAACAACTACTCTTCCAAAATCAGATATCCTGGTCTCAACACTTTATTCGCTCTCCTTCACTTTGTTACCGAAGCAAGTATGGAACGGCCATTTCTTGGTTTAGGACGGATTTGTACAGATTGATCTCTAGAATCTAAAGTACTCCCTTGCAGTACATTGTTTAGGGTTTAAATTTGTTTCTCACACACACACCCGAAATTACCAAAATCAGCAGAAACCGTTTTCACCCTCAGACAGTTACGTAGAACACAAACTAGGCAACACTACACCAAAAATGGACATTTGAAGATGACTCCCGTTGTTGAAAATCAGGGTCGCGACTGCACTCACTTTATACTTAAACATGTTGTAACAAACTTTCGCAAAGATATAGATAATTGTTGCGAATTTTGAGTCATAATTTTTCAACAGCCTAGACCTGTTCGACACAAAACAATAGCAACAGCTGAGTAGCAATTGCGAAATTTGCACTATTTGTAGCAAAATCTTGACTATTGTAAAAGTTCAGCAACAATAATTACTGTTGCGAATTTTTGATTATTGTTGCTAAAATTCTAAGTCAAAGATGACTGACTTCCATTTTCTAGTATAAATTTAGCAATATAAGTTACATGTTGCTAAACTTTTACAAAAAAAAAAGGGTCATTCTTTATTGACTTGGTCAAAAATTCCCCATATTCTATATTATCCTGCAATTACCCCATAACCATGTGATTCAATTAATCATATATTGCACCATATATTGATATTGGTATGTTCAATGATACATGAGAAAAACGTATAAGACATTTTACAAAAGAAACTATTTAGAAGGAAACAACTATGTTCATCTTTTGTCACTACATTTACTCTAGATTTCAATCAAAACTCTAACTTGGTTTAGTTTCAAAAGTAAGAGAAGACAGAATACAAGTAACTCCTACTTGTAAGTTAATATCCGATATAATTCAACTCCTATGCGTTATGCGACAACCCTGTAACAGAAATACAAACCACAATTATCAAATATGGAAAACCCAAAAATGGAGAAACAAATTAAATAATGCATCTGGATTGAACATGTATGTGTAGAAATCCAGAAGACTACACTTTTTGGTAGAACATTATACCTAGGTAAAATCTATTTTGTGCAGATCTTAGTTCACGTATTTGTTTGTTTTGTTTTTCAACCAGTGACCATATTTCATGCTAAAAGTGCTAAGTGGTAATTGAACTTTTGTCCCTACTTTTGATGGTCTACACAAATATCCTTATCACATAATAATTTTGTCCCTCTTTATCTAAAAGCCCATCAGGGGCCCAATAACAAATTATTAACTTCCAAATATACCCCCTTGTGTGTTATCTTCTTTTTAATTTCTCAAAACTTCGTTTTTTTCTTCTTCTCGTATTTCTCTTTCAAGAACCACCAACACTCTGAACAAACACCACCAGCTCCGCCCACACCCACCACCACGTCCATCGCTATTAGCAACAGATCTATCTATCTACCTACTAACTTCTTCTTCTTCTCTTATTAGCAATGACATCTCAAATTTTTCCTCCATTTCCATCGCCTCCACCACCGCCAGTAACATCTCCATCGCTCCACCACCACCAGCAACATCTCTATCGTAACCATAACCACCACCACCACCTCCTTAGTCACCATCTACATCTCCATCTTTATACCCATATCCCAAATGGTCAAGAAACGTTAACTGTGTGCCAGTTTCTTCACAAATCGGAAACCTTTAAACCACAACCAGATCGAGAAACATGGCCTTATGATCTTCTTCAAATCCCAACTTCATCGACAGAATCACAAGTTGTTACCCGTTACGACAAGCTCACGACGGACTTGGTTTGGGCAAATAATAGTAGCAGGTTCCTTTCGACAACCCGTGCAAATCTGGAATTAATATACCCGTATAGATCTCTCTCTCCCGAATTTGATTACTTAGATTTATTTTCTTTTAGAGAATTTGACAACTTTTAACTGATGTCTCTGAAAGAAATTTACAAATTATCCCTTTGATTTGATTTTATTTAGTAGATTTGAGAAATTAATCGAGTTTAATTTATTATTAACAATACAGTGTGATCAATGTCGACGAAAAGACTTGTCTACTATCTTTTGCAGCCAGTACGCCTGCTCTAATCTTTGGATATTACTTAGGTAATAATGGATGACTCTTCACGATTGTATGTTTGCAAGTGTATAACGTATGTGGTTGTCTAATATGCTGCTATGTTCATATTTATTGTTTGGTTGTGTGCAGCCATAATCTACTCAACTGCCTATTCCCCAAAAGAGGTCAACAGATCGATCACCTTGGGAATATTTACCGGAAACCGTAAGCAGCCAATAGCCACCTTCGATACCTTTCTATTTTTTGGATCAACTATGGATGTTGATCCATATATTTTGGATCAACTATGGATGTTGATCCATATATTTTGGATCAACTATGGTTGTTGATCCAACTGCAATGGATAAACATCCACTGTTGATCCAACTGAAATGGATAAACATCCATTGTTGATTCAACTGAGATTGGTTTTGAAGCTGGTCTTGGAGTTGTTGGTGTTTATGAAGCTACATGTAATGAAATATGGTGGTTATATGGGTTGAAGCAGCGGATATTGGATCAACTATGGTTGTTGATCCATATATTTTGGATCAACTATGGTTGTTGATCCATCTATATGGGATCAACTACTGTTGTTGATCCTTTGAACTCATGTTTTGTAGTTTAAATCATGTAAATTTTTTCTAATGTTGAACTTGTGGTGTAATGATAGCATGACTGACTCCATGTCAGATGATGCGTGTTCGACTCACGCCAAGTTCACTCCATTTTACATGGATAAACTATCATTATTGATCCAATTTTACATGGATCAAATTCCATTTGTTGATCCACTAAAATTGGATCAACTTCTACTGTTGATCCTTTTTTCTTGGATAAACTAGATAAACTTTTTACTTGTTGATGGTTTTGTTGGTGGATCTCGAAATCGCAAATGATGAAGTGGTAGCATTTTTTTCCATCAAGATGGATAAACATCCATTGTTGATCCAACGCAATGGATAAATTTCTACCAAGTTGATCCAACTGCAATGTATAAACATCCATTGTTTGATCCAACCGAATGGATCAACTACTTTTTGTTGATACAAAAAAATTTGAACCAAATGATGGCGGTGGACGGTGGTGGTGGCGATGGTGGTGGTGGTGGTGGTGACGGTGGTGGTGGCGTCGGCGATGAATTTGTGGTGGTGGCGGTGAAGGAGTGGTGGTGGAATATTGGTGGTGGTGGCGGTTGGTAGGTGGTGGTTGTTGAACGGTGGTGGTGGTGGAATGGTAGTTGAATGTTGGTGGTGGTGGTGCTAGTGGTGGTGGTGAAGTGGTAGAGGAAGAAATTTGTTATATTTTGAAATAAAGAAAAATATTATATGAGTGAGGGTATTAAGGCAATCTAATATTAAATGGATAAGGTTATAAAAAAGTAGGACATATTTATTGTTGGATAAGGATATATTTGTAGGGAGTTAAAAGTAGGGACATATAATTAATATACCCAAGTGCTAATCCATACAAGAGGAAACATATTCAACAATGTTTTGTATACGGGAAAAACAGTTATCTACGACTGTAACTTGACAACTCATATTTTTAAAGTTGTGAAAAGTGGCATCTTTTACTACCTTTATCAAATAATGGTTGTCACAGTTAAAAAACGTCCAACTCTTAGGACAAAGAGGACCAAAGAGTAGTGACGAGAATCAAAACCACAACATTTGTGTGCAAAGAGTAGTGACCACCTTCAGACTTTAACTACTCATAACGTAAAGATAATGAATAATTGTATAACAACATTCTTAAGGGTTGTTGAAGAGAAAAAAAAAATCATTTGGAAAAAATGATGTTTGAGAGATTCAAACACGAGCCTACTGTGTGTTAGCATAAGTCATCAACCATCCTTCCGGATTCACAATGTTGGTAGTTTTTTTTTTTTTTTTTTGTCATTCATAATCACAACCTCTAATAGAGTTGTAAAAATAAAATTTGAGTTTGAAAAAATAAATAAATGAAGGTGAGGTTAGTCGAACCTGAGCCTATTCCTTCCAAGTTTGGATTCCAACCATCCTTCCACATTTACATGTCTGATTATATTTTACATCTACTTTTATTAAAAAAAAATGATAAGAAAAAAAATGTTAAGGAAAAAAATAAATGGATGGTTATGATGGGAGATTGAAAAGATAAGAAGAAAAAGATAAATAGACCTTCTACAACCCCCTTAAGAGTCATTGTAGAGGTACAAACACTTCTGCTAAATTTTTCTCACTTCTGCCAGATTTTATTCACTTCTGCAAAAAAATTCTCACTTCTGCTAAATTTTTCTCACTTATGATAAATAAACCTTCTACAACCCCCTTCAAGAGTCGTCGTAGAGGGTTAAACACTTCTGCTAAATTTTTCTCACTTCTGATAGATTTTATTCACTTCTGCAAAAAAAAAATTATCACTTCTGCTAAATTTTTTCACTTTTGATAAAAATTATTTTGGTCTCCGGTTCTGCTAAATTTTTCTCACTTCTGCTAAAAACTATTTTCTCTAACACCCCTCACTAAATTCTAGAAATTTAGTGTAGCGCCCCCTAAGCTAGCAGCTGACTAATCCAATTAATTAACTAAATAAAGAGGCACTAAAATCTAAAACATACACTTAAGCATTCAATTAAGAAATCTGCTACAAAAACTTAACCCAAAACTAACCCGCTTTCGTAAATATATATACAAGAAATACTCTCCAATGATACATATAAAATATTCATTTGGTTTACAAATAAAATATACAACATAATAAATATAATGTAAGTTAATCATTAACGAAGTCAACCTGTGAGGCTTTTGTCAGGTGCAACTTGATCCGTCATCAAACCAAATGGGAATAATTAACATTTAACCTTCTAAGTAATCATAGGAAAGATTTGGAAAACAATACATGTTTTTCCGAAGACATTAAACAGTGACTAAGTCACTAAAATAATCATACATGTATATGGAAAAACTCCTTCTTCAAACAATGTATAATATGGATGTAAATCCCTACCCGACAATTCACACCTAATAGCTATGGATGCCACCAAGACCATGGTGACCAATACTCTAAACAATAAAAGCTGAATTAAAGTAGATATAAATGTGAAGGAGCGTATCCTATATACCACAAGTGGAAATTCTCATTTCCCATAACAATTCATATTGATCATAAACAATACAAGTCCTTTCCAAATCGTGGAAAGATTCACAGAATCGACAGGATTATCATAATGCATTTTAAACAAAACATGGAATGAAGAAACAGACAATGCATGAGTTCGTTAATCATAAACTTTTTATAAAAGCAACAATAATGAATACAAAGAGTTAAATGCATTCCCATACCTTTTTGATGACAGGCCACGCCTACCTCGAGATCCACGATCCACTGGTTCATCCTTTGAATCGGTCGTTGTTAATACTAACTGATAATCAAAGAAGCATTCTAAGAATCTAGCCAAAAATGCTCACACAAGAATCATACAAGTCTATCTAATGATTCTAGGCCCATTTACGTTTTTATACCCTTTTATTATCTATCTTTAGTCCATCTAAGGTTTAGTAATTCAGTTAGGTTGTTTCTTTGGTCCACTAAATAAGTTTAGCAACAACTACAACTTTGTAGAAGAAGTCAATGACTAAATCAGACCATAAGGGTCCAATACATCAACGTATGAAAATTAAACCCAAGCCTAAGCCCACTAAACCAACCCATTAAACTAAGATCCAATCCATCTGAGTCAACTAACGGTCAGCAACGGTCAATGAAGTCAATTAATGGTCCACGTCTAGTCAAAGTCCAGGGTCAAAGGTCAAGTGGTCAACGAGTCAAACTGGAATCGGTCAAACTGAGTCAATTCGGGTCTAGACAGGAACTCGGTGAGTCAATACTGATTCGACTCAGTCAGATTAACTGAATTAGCTAGAGTCAGATACCTGACTAGGCTGAATGGCACAAGGCCAGACTCTTGCACAGGACAAAGGTTCTTCACACAGCTGCAACTCTCATCTCAATTCAATTCTCTAACTCTATAACTCTAACTTTACAATTCTAACTCAAATGCAACTTCATTCTACTCACTGCATCAATACATTCATTTATAAATAAAATTCAAACTAAAATTACAATTACAACTAGGTTTACCTGCAATAGTAGTTGCAAGCTTCCACTGAAGAGGTTCAACTCAACATTATCATCTAACCTCTATTCCTATATCACAGTCACATAGAATTTAAACAATACACTTTATCAAATCAAACTTCATTACTCAATTACAACTGATAATTCAGTTTACCTGCAACTGCAGTAGTCGCAAGCTTTTCAACAATCAAACCTTCCTTCATCCCACCAACTCATTCTCAGATCAAGTAACAATCCAACAATGCACTCTTATCAACTCCATAACCTTACCATCATATTTTACTTGAGGGTGCCATGTTCCATTCAACACCTCCACTAATCTCAGTTACATCTTAACACCTGCAATGATTATACACAATCTACTCAGTTCCACTACTCTGAGTCACAGCAACACCCATACACATTTCATTCAAAACACTTATTACTTTATCACCATTCCTACATTCTTCATACTGCAATCATATGGACACTACCACCAATACAATTTCAATTTGCATTTCCACCAAACTCAGACATAATCTTCTTCTTTTGTTTAATTCATAAACTACATGCCATTTCTATCAGTTCAAACATCCTAAGATTATCAAGATCAACTACAACATCCATCTAATTCTTCGATTCAAAATCAAACTAACACAACAGATACCTAATCTCTATAACAGTTCTTAATGAATAAAAATTCAAATTAATTGAATGATCAAAGATTACCTTATTCACAAATTCGTCCCCTGTCAAACAAACGATCTTCACTGCTAACTAAGCTCAACCCCATTCGACACCAAGTACCCATCACTTAGAATAATAACTTCAAACCCTCATTTCACCCTGAACTTCTGATTCACTTC
The DNA here is from genome assembly GCA_023529315.1 of Papaver bracteatum. Classification (NCBI taxonomy): domain Eukaryota; kingdom Viridiplantae; phylum Streptophyta; class Magnoliopsida; order Ranunculales; family Papaveraceae; genus Papaver; species Papaver bracteatum. Next base: position 30,594 of record JAJJWX010001444.1, on the reverse strand, counting down.
TTCACCTCTTAAATTAAATCACCAGATCGACCAACTCATCCAATAATTATGTTTACATCTTCGATTTACAGTTCAATCAAACCTTAACTCCCAGATTAACTTCTTAATCTCAAATATAAGAAAAATCATAATTCTAATTACGGTTGCATGAGATTCTACTTCACCTGAGATCAAAATTCCAATCCATGTCTTCAATTAATGCAAACCCATCCTTCAATTGATCTTCTAGAGTACCAATTTCATCTTCAAATTCACCTCTGCGATTCTACTGAAACCCTAATTCAAATCTCCATAATGATTCTACATTGAATCAACTTCAAACTCTAATCAACCACCAACCCATTCGATCTTCATCCAACAGAAACTCAAAAATTCCTCTTAATCATCCCCTCATTGAACTCCAAATGATTTCTCAGAACCCTAACTACTAATTCATCACCGAACCATCTTCAAAACTTCAAATCAATGATATAATCATCTCCTTCATGTTCTATTCTTAAACCCAACTTTAATCAATCAATTCCATACTCAATTTATCATGAATCCTCTTTAAATTTATCTCACAGAAACCTTAATTTATTATTTCACTTCAATCCATCGTTTCTTCTCAAGTTTCACAACAACACCTCCATCACCATCTAAGCGACGACATCAATCGACTTCTTAACAACAATTCTTTACGCGACTCACAAATTTTCAGGAGAGAAGAGAAAGAGGAGAAGCAGAGAAGAAGAGGAAAGAAGAAGAAAAGAGAAAGTGAAAGTCTTCTCTCGACATTGTTTGGTGATAAGGCCAACGACCCATGCTAAACGCACCCACCCAAACGTTAAGGGAAGTCAGGTCGGTTAACAACTAAACTATTTTGCCCTTCAACAAATCTGATGATATCTTCTTCGTCCGATATCCAAATGACATGTTCGGGTAGTCCATTCCGCGTAACTTTCCGAGACCTATTCAATGGTACTAGTTTCATAGCTAGATCATTGTTAGATTAATTCCTAATAATTAACGTTCGAGTTAAACTAATCGAGTTATTATCGGCTAATCAGTCGCTTGACCGGTCTAATAGCGTTGACGAGCTTGCGGTTCCTTACATTTAGGCCTTCTGAGATTGGGTATAAATATCTAAAAGAGGGTTTTTTAAGGTTTCAGAGAATATTTTGATGGAATCTTTTCTGTGATATATCCTGATGAATTTAGAGCTAGAACCACTTTGTAAACTGAGGGTTCATGGTTTGTATTCCCTTGAACCACATTTAAAGCCAGGGTATGCATACAATATGCCAGAATAGGGCTTGTTTAAAGTTTTTGGGAATATATTGAAGGAATCTTACCTGTAAATGGATGGATTCATCAATCTTACCAAGTTTCCGACTTATAATAGTCCACTCACAACCAAGTTTCGATCTCGGAACCAGAGTATGCATACAATATGTAAGAATAGGGTTTGTTTAAGGTTTCGGGGAATATTTCGAAGCAATATTACATGTAAATGGATGGATTCATCGTTCTTACCAAGTTTCCGACTTATAGTAGTCCACTCCCGGACAGGTTTCGATCTCGGACCCAAGGTATACGTACATTATGCCAGAATAGGGTTTTTTTAAGGTCTCGGGGAATATTCTGAAGGAATCTTACATGTAAATGGATAGATTCATCGTTTTTACTAATTTTGCGGCTTATAAAAGTCCACTCCGGCCAGGTTTCGATCTCGTAGCCAGGGTATGCATACAATATGCCAGAATAGGGTTTGTTTAAGGTTTCATAGAATATTCCATGGAATCTTACCAATTATGATATATTTCGTCTCTAGTTCATCCGAAAGAGAAACTCAGGTCTAACTCTAGTAATCTTTGAACCTGTGATGTTCAATTATGATATATTTCGTCTCGAGTTTGTCCGAAAGAGAAAATCAAGTATAACTCTAGTAATCTTTGAACTTGTGATGTGCAATTCTGATATATTTCGTCTCCAGTTCATCCGAAAGAGAAACTCAGGTCTAACTCTAGTAATCTTTGAACCTGTGATGTTCAATTCTGATATATTTCGTCTTCAATTCATCTGAAAGATAAACTCAGGTCTAACTCTAGTAATCTTTGAACCTGTGATGTTCAATTCTGATATATTTCGTCTCGAGTTCGTCCGAAAGAGAAACTCAAGTCTAACTCTAGTAATCTTTGAACCTGTGATGTTCAATTCTGATATATTTAGTCTCGAGTTTATCCGAAAGAGAAACTCAGGACTAACTCTAGTAATCTTTGAACATGTGATGTTCAATTCTGATATATTTCATCTCCAGTTCATCCGAAAGAGAAACTCAGGTCTAACTCTAGTAATCTTTGAATCTGTGATGTTTAATTCTGATATGTTTTTTCTTCAGTTCATCCGAAAGATAAACTCAGGTTTAATTCTAGTAATCTTTGAACCTGTGATGTTTAATTCTGATATATTTCGTCTCCAGTTTATCCGAAAGAGAAACTCAAGTATAACTCTAGTAATCTTTGAACCTGTGATATTCAATTCTGATATATTTAGTCTCGAGTTCGTCCGAAAGAGAAACTCAGGTCTAACTCTAGTAATCTTTGAACCTGTGATGTTCAATTCTGATATATTTAGTCTCGAGTTCGTCCGAAAGAGAAACTTACGTCTAACTCTAATAAACTTTCAACATGTGATGTTCAATTCTGATATATTTCGTCTCCAGTTCATCGGAAAGAGAAACTCAGGTCTAACTCTAGTATTCTTTGAACCTGTGATGTTCAATTCTGAGATATTTCGTCTCCAGTTCATCCGAAAGAGAAACTCAGGACTAACTCTAGTAATCTTTGAACCTGTGATGTTCAATTCTGATATATTTCGTCTCCAGTACTCATCCGAAAGAGAAACTCAGGTCTAACTCTAGTAATCTTTGAACCTGTGATATTCAATTTTATTATATTTTGTCTTCAGTTTATCGATATCAATGATGTGTCATGCTAAGTTTGAAGTCTGAACCATCCCGGAGCTTCTAGGTTCATAGTTTGTATGTTGTTTTACCACACTTGAAGTTCGAATCAACACCTAAGTTTCATATATATCAATTTCGATGACGTATCCTCCTAAGTTTGAAGACAGAACCTCCCGAGGCTTCTTGGTTCATATTTTGTATGCCATTATTCCACATTTGAAGTTCGAATCGACACTGAGATTCATATTTATCGATTTCATTGATGTATCATGCTAAGTTTGAAGTATGAACCCTCCCTGAGCTTCTTGGTTCATATTTTTTATGCTTCTTAAATCTACTATTGTGAACTAAAGCTACTTCATGACCTGTATGAATAGTCGAAATCACTTCGTGACCTATGTGACTAGTCGAAATTCAAACAGGAAGCACATAGAGAAAGCACAAAGAAAAAGCACAAAGAAACACACCAATTATCGAATTCACTTCTTATTTTTCAGCTTCATTCTTATACATTTTTTGGATTTTTTTATATCAAAATGTCGATAACAATGTCCTAAATTTATTAATATTTTTTTCCGATTTTTTTCATATCAAAAGTTTATAATTAAACCGAATACACGACTTTGAACTAGCACAAAGAGAAACACACAAACTTCTCACTTCATATGAGCATCCTAAAGAGAATCTACACCGTCCCTTAATTTCTGCAATCCATGCGAATATGGTAAAGAAAATCTACACCGTCCAAATCTTTTTAGATAAAACATCAAAAGTAAATCCTTTCACTTCACTTCCTTTCACTTACGTCTCATCTCTCTCTAATTTTCTCCGCCTCGCTCGAAAGAAAACCCTAACTCACAAAATTTACTTTTCTCTTTCACCCTTTCTGTGCAAAAACTTGTAGATCGATTATATCTCTGTACAAAATCCCTAAATCTGCTATTGATGATGTTTTTGAGTCTGATTTTGTAGGGTTTTAGATTCATTTTATGCATCTACAGTGTTCGGATTTTTATGGATGGGTATGAAACCCTAATTCTCTCTCTGTATTCTCACCAATTCATTCTGTTGGAGCAATTCTTGAGATGATCGAAAGAGGACTAGATCAAGACTTACATTCAGATGGTGATTGGTTATGGTAGTTTTATGAGCAATGTTGCAGGCGTAAATGGAAATGAAATCAATTTTAATTCAAGCGTGGATTTTACACTCAAGTTGGATTTGGGTTTGATATGAATCTGTGTTGAGAAATCTCGGTATTTCGATTATGATTGTGCAGACAAGAAAATGGAGGAACTGTTGGTTTGAGTTGATTTTGTATTGGGTTTTATTTGGGGGTTTTGTTATTCAAGATTGGATCTACACAAGGGTTGTACCAGTAGAGAAGAAAGGCTTGATTAATGAATTAACTAGCTTGGGTTTGTTCTGTTTTGTGTTGTAAAACTGTCAGTGATACTCTTTTCCTCCATTTACTGGTGGAATTAAGGGGAGTGTATTCTGTGTTGTTGAACGATTACACATGCTTTGGTTTTCAATGATTGTGATTGTTCGTAGAGGTTATTAACTTGGATTCTATAAACCTAAATTTGTATGCAAAAGGATTTTCATGGAATTTTTGTTTTTTTTCTTATTTTTTACTCGATTTTTTTGTAAGGTTGATAAATTAGCAGATATACTGCTTAAAGAATCAAAATCACAATCATCTAAAGCTGACGATTCAGTTGGTAATAAAAGAAGTATAAGAAAGAGACCTAGGGATATTGTTACTGCTTCCGCTGATGGAAAGACGAAGAAGATGGTGCAATTATTGATATTGAGACGTTTCATGCAATGGGGGTTCGTGAGTTTCCAGAACAAGCTTCAATTCATGGGGTTTTCGTTTAAGGGACTAAGAAATAAATTTTTGAGGGACTTTGTGCTAATTTACAGAAGGACTCGGGTTCGATTGCTCAAGGTATTGTTCCAATTTTAATTTGGTATTTGTTGGTTTCGTTGTGGACATGAAATTGGGGCTTGTGTATGCTTAGGTATAGAAAAGGGGGGGGTTTAGCAATTTGATTTAACAATGTTGTGTTTATAGAATTAGTACAGTGGAAACCCATGATGGCCAATCTATGGAATCTGCTCTCATAATGTAACTTTTGATTCTCAAATTTATACTGACTTCTGATTCAATTGCAGGATATTGGCTCCTACAACCTATATATTCTTTTCATTTGAAGTTTTTGTGATTGCATTTGGAGAGAAATTGAGTAGAGAAATAGGTTAGGATAAGATTTACTACCCATACATGGTCTTATCTCTACAAACTCAGGCAATTGTTTAATTTGATATGGTGATTTTTGTTGTTTTATTGTAGATGGAAGCTTGAGCACAGTGGAGACTCTATCTTCAACGGCTATTTGTGGTATAATACATTCAATGGCTCTAGAAAACTGCCAAATTAATAAATCAAAATGTTAAAACTCGTTATTACCATCCATCCCAAGCCACAAAGAGTTTCGACCCTAAATCTTCCTTTTGTTTAGCAATCAAGAACTAGCATAGGCAATTTTTCTCAAATTTGTATTGACTTCTGATTCAATTGTAGGATATTGGCTCCTACAGCCTATATATTCTTTGCATTTGAAGTTCTTGTGATTGCATTTGGAGAGAAATTGAGTAGAGAAATAGGTTAGGATAATATTTACTACCCATACATGGTCTTATCTGGACAAACTCAGGCAATTGTTTAAGTTGATATGGTGATATTTGCTGTTTTATTGTAGATAGAAGCTTGAGCACAGTGGAGACTCTATCTTCAACGGCTATTTGTGGTATAATACATTCAATATTTGGTGGGAAACCTATGCTAGTTCTTGGAGTTGCAGAGACCACCATTATTATGTATACTTATCTCTATAATTTCACTAAACAAAGGGAAGATTTAGGGTCGAAACTCTTTATGGATCGATGATGCAGTTTTACAAGTGTTAAGTATAGGGATTCAATTCTCGGACTTTTTTAAAGATTTGGTTTTAGACAAAAAGATGGTGATTTTTATAAAACTTATAAAATAATGGAAATGCTAAAAATGATTTTTGTGTTCAATTAAAAGAGTCTAGGATGTCAAGATTCCATCACTACTACACATACTAAATGATTATAACTATTCCCTATAATATTCTCCCAAAATTACTCAAGACGATTTAGGACAAATAATACGTATCGGAAAATAAATCTTTTCAAACAATTATTTTTCTCAAATAATTAACAATTTTTTTCACTATAAAATGCTATTCTCTAACATAGAATATATAAATCAATTATCAAGCATCATAGGACACATGAAGAAAATTATTACCGTTACGAATCAAGAATAAGGACCAAGAGAATTATTATAGAAAATAATCAAAACATTATAGCACACATAGTAGGATTTCCTCCCTAATCCTAGATAGAAATTTAGCTACTCATAATTAGAGTACTAACCAAAAATAAAGAAGAAGAAATAAAACTAAAACTAGAAATGAAAGAAGAATAGAAGAGGTGTGTGGGATGGAGAGGTGTGGGATATCGGATGTCCTTGGTATCAGTATTTCGAGCCTATTTATAGGACAAAATATTCGACAATGTGCATCTGCCTTTCCTTTCTTTTTCTTTCTTTATTTTCGGTGCATGTTAGGTTTGTTGGTCCGGTTGGTGCATGTGATACTTTCGGCGCCACTCATGACCTTCTTTTATTTCTTTTCTATTTCTTTCTTCTTCTTTCCGGCTACCCATGAGATTTGTTGACCCATACTCGAGATCCATGTTCTTCCGTGAATCATCCACTCATTGCTCGTGCTTACTTCTCTGTTTCCCTGGCTCGAGCTTCTCCATCTTTCTGCCATTAGCTCCAACATCATCACGTGCTCTTCATCTCTGGCAACACCCTGAGCAGCACCGTAACCGAGTTTCTTCACGTTCTTGTCTGTATTCTGCCCTGCTCACTGTCGAGCTCTTCCCATGCTTTCACATTTTCTTTTTCTTCTCTCAAGACCATGCGCATTTATTTTCTAAGTGATGGGCGGACAATGCATCGATCACCAACATCAGGGGCACACTGTCTGTCAGCTTTTCACTCGTGTTGCTTTGCACGAGCTGTCTCCTCCCACGCCTGCTGTCAGCTCCGTCACCGTCTCATCATTGTCACGTCTGTTAATCTTGAGCAGCAACTAACACTCGAACCGTCATTGCTGTTACAACCCGAGCTTCACAGCCGGAGCTTCATCGTCCATACTCCACTCTCTTCATCACCACGATCACTGCCAAGCTCGACCGAGTACCATCAACATCATCGAGCTTCTCCACCTCTGCCATGAACATCATCTCGAGCTCCAACTATAGTTACCAATCATCTCGAGTCTATCAATGTTACGGCAAACTTTTCCGTCAATGGAGGTAATGAACAGCAGCAACATCAACAGCCATGCATGCATGCCATGTATATTCATCTACGTTACTCCAATAGCCGGGGCTTCCCTGAACTTGCTCGAGCTGTCCATCTCGTCCCCCTGAACTTCCTTGAGCTTCCCTGAGCTCGAGCTCCATCAACTCTCTATCATCACTATCCACAGAACCATAGCAACCTCCATCGATCACCATTTCGTTGCCGAGCAACAAACTCCACCCGTGAGTTATATAGCCATTATGTGATGAAACCATACTCATTACCACCCTGTTTAATCAAAACAGGGTGATATCAATCAACCCCGGCCGTTAAATCTCAAAAAATCACGTCCGAATTCTTCCCAGAAATTTACCCAGGTGAACAAAAATTTCCCGCCAAATTTTTGTTTTGAAACCGTGAAGAAGGTGGTGTCCCCCTATCCAAACCGGGAGTGCGAATAGCAGGTGTCTACTTAGGATTCCCCTTATCCAAGGTGAGGGTGCCAATAGCACTTCCCTTGTAAAATAACCATTTTTCCCCTTAACATGAGGGTATCCCTTAATGAACAGTAAAGGTGCCAATAGTATTCTCCATTGGAAAATGACCATTTTGCCCCTTTCCTTGTTTTTCCCATAACTTATTCATACGAACTCCGAATGACTCCGTTATTTCGCCGTTGGTTTCGCCTTCTCGTCCTTTACCCCATGAAAAGTAGAAATCTTGTATTTGAACGAGTTAACATTGGTCTTTGGCTCTTCCTCACCTGGATGGTAATAACGAGTTTTAACATTTTGATTTATTAATTTGGCAGTTTTCTAGAGCCATTGATAAATCTAAAAAGATTTTATATGTGATGTTTTTTTTGTAGGGTCTGTATCTGGACAACCTTTATGATGTTTCTCCTTGCAATATTCAATGCTTGTACTATTATCACTAGATTTACAAGGATTACCGGGGAGCTTTTCGGCATGTTGATCACTGTTCTTTTCATCCAAGAGGCCATTAAGGTAGAAGACTAATAGTAGTTCTCTTTTGGAAAATAAAACAGATGGAGATTTTAATGAGCAAAAGTTTTGCTAACTTTTTTTTTCCCCAACTTTGAATTACAGGGAATGGTTAGTGAATTTTCAATTCCAAAGGCTGAAAATCAAATGATGAAAGATATCAATTTGAGTGGCTATATACGAATGGACTGTTGGGACTAATTTTCACACGGCGTTGCAAAACAGGTTTGAAAAATATCCAACCGATCTAACAGTGTACTTCTGAGAGTACTTGGAATCTAAATGCAGTTTCGAACTTTATTGCAGGATTCCTCATAAGACTTATTGCATACTATGGGTTCCTTCCATGGTTTTGGTGTGGACAGCGATGTCATTCACTATTCCAAAGGAAGTTCCAACTGGAGTTCCCCGAAGGCTTTTTACTCATCTTCCATGGGAACCTGCATTGTTGTATCATTGGACAGTAATCAAGGTAGTTTTGTAGATAAAATCTATTGTACACTTGATTTTTTTCTTTTTTATTTTAGATATTATTTGACTACACAATCTAAGGATCTAAATCCAAAGTACGAAATACTGACATAATTTTGTCGAAACTGCAGGATATGGGAAAAGTCCCACCCATGTACATTTTTGCTGCCATTATACCAGCTGTGATGGTAACTACTCTATACTTTTTTTACCAGTATTGCTTCTCAAATGGCACAGCAGAAGGAATTCAATGGGTCTACTATTGCAGTTGAAGATTTGTTGTTGATGTTCTGTTCATGGTACTTCTGGTGATGAAGAAATGGATGACATGATAGGTGCTGGTTGTGTATGCTGTAGGATTTTGGTTTGAGGTTATTGCACTGAATTGCAGAGATATTCACACAGGTGGAATGGATGAATAAGTTACATCTAGAGACTCACAACAAGAGAAGATGATGGCGTGCCGAGCAGCTGAGGATTGTTGGTGATGATTCTGCAGCAGCTAGGTCAAGAAGATGGGTGTTGCTGGAGTTTCTCGTGTAAGATAACTTGTTGGAGTCTCAATTTGGTGAATGATTACATTGTAGATTGTTGATAGTTTCACAAGTAAGAATGGTTATAATAATTTGTAGTCTCGAGATCTAAGACTGGTTTAAGTGTTTTAATGCTGTCACATTTTGATGGTTTATATTTGAATAATACTGTTATATTTTGAATGTTATGACCAATTTCATTTTTTTTTCATAAATGAAAAATAACCACAACTGCTATGAAAGGTGGTCAAAGAAGTGACTTGCAACTCAAACAAAAGTTGTCAAGGAAATGACATACAACTCTAATCATAGTTGTCAAAGAATCCATATACAACTCTAACTATAATTGTCAACAAATTTTATACAACTCCAACAAGTGTAGTGTAGGAGTTATTTTCACAACCCAGGTAAGAGTTATGTTAGGCATCAAGAGGAAAATTTCAAAGACATTCACAACTGAAGCAAGCATTGTACAAAACTAAATGACAACTATGTTTACGACTTTAGCTGAAGAGTTGTAAAGAATTGAGGATCTTCTACAACCCCCCTTATGCAACCTATCGATAAACGTCGTCGTAGATGTATGACAACTCTTTTCGGGAGTAGTTAATCACTGTTTTTCCCATAGTGGTAGTATCATAAAGCGAAAAATGAGAGTGAAAGAAAGCAGTCCATGATTAATTATTCTAAATCTAAAAGTTGTAAGGTAAGCAGAGAAAGGGGGAGAAGTGGAATCTGGTTGAAAAAACGTAGATGGACAAGGAACTGTTTGAATGTTAGTTGTTCCACTGGATGAATGTAAATGCAAGAATCAAGGAGTAGATACAAATCACTAGCAAATGGGGAAAGTACAGATATGACAACAAGAATCATACCTGGATCACGACGTAATAACTCTCGGTGCAAATCTATGCATTCAGAGATTAATTCGCTAATATCAGAAGGGAAATGCAATTTTTTTGATTTCATGATTTTTGCAGCAACTATTTGACACATAAAACTACAAAAATGATCTATCATGAGTTGGAAAAAACAAACATCATAATGGAAATTAAATTAAGACACAAGTAGCGAGACAATTCTCAAACTTGGATTCGAAGGGGTTTCCCTATCACAAGTTGATAAAAGAATATACCAACATTCCAAATATCTGTCTGCATATATAGATTAAGATAAATCATTTTAGAAACAAAATGATTGGAATGTCATTCACATCAGGGTTATGTGTCACCTTTGTTTCATACTCGTGGAATTGTATTATTTTTGAAGCCAAATAAAGAGGTGCAACCACAGAATGTTTCAGCTAAACCTCTTGTACGTCGTGTACAAAAGAGGAGGGGTGGAACTAGAAATGTATAAAAATGTTAACAATAATACATGAGGCTTTAGATCCTTCCTAAATTGGGGCCTAGCCAACTTAATTTGGGCGTATAACTACATGACAAAGTAGGGTCACTAGGAAGTAATTTGTGGGAACCCCTTATCCATTATTTATATTAATACCTAATATACCCTTATTAAATTAGTGATGATTAATTAAGTTAATGTTTATTAAATTTATAAGTGTTTGAGTAGGATTATAATGTTTGGATTAGAGTAGAAGATCATTTTTCTTTTTTAAGGTTGGGAGGGAAAGAAGTAGAGGGAAAAAAGGAAAAACTAGGGTTTGTGATTTTTTTAGCAAAAATGAAACTTTATAGAGATGATGAAGACTCTAGCAGTGATGAATAAGGGGGTGCATCAGATTATAATGATTTCGATCCTACCGAATTGGAAAATTTGTTGAATGAAGAAGAGAAAGTGAACCAAAAAATGCTTGAGGATATTATTGAAGCACAAGAAAACTTTCGTCGAGAGGAAGAAGATGATAATGCTTCCAATAAATAGGTATGAGTTGTAACGATCTACAAACATGTATTTGCATGTCCCAATTGCCGAATAAGAAAAAAAAAATCCAAACTTTAAACCAGAATCGGTTTATTCGATAGCATGACATAAACCGATTATGGGTAAAATCCCCAAATTAGGTACATAAATCGGTCTTTGTTCATCACCAAATAAACTGATTGTAGTAAATTTTTGGCGCGATAGGTACGTGATGAGAATCGGTTTTTGTTGGTGTTGTGCATAATCCGATTCCCAAACTAGAATAATCACGTATAATACACAAAGTTGACATTCGGTTTATTTTCGTGAATATGTAATCCGATTTTGGAGAAAAAAAGATCCAGGAGAAATGTGAACAACAATGGGATAATAATACACGAGACGTGAACCGATTGTATACTATGTATTTTTTCTCCAATTCTTTAATCGGTCTTTATTATTGCACATATAAACCAATTACTTTAATCGGGTTAATCGACTATAACATATAAATCGATTTTGAATCATCAACTTTTTGGTATTTGTTGTAGATTGTTGTGGCGTTTGATGAAGATCAACCCAAAGCCGTATCTCTGTTGGGTACTGATACCTATGCCCACTATTTCACCGATTTGGAATGGAAAGACAGAAAGCATGCAAAGCAATGGTTTATAGACAAGGGAATAGAGATCAAATGCGCGTTAGTTTTAGGTCGTCGCTCAAGTCAAGATCATTTTAAACTTGTTTGTGAGAGAGGTGGAAAGCTAGAAAGTCACTGGTCAAAGAACAGACTGTACGTGAAGAAGACGAAAAGGGAATACATTACTAAATCAAAGAAGTATGGTTGCCCGTTTAAGATTATAGTTAATACACGCAAGAAACCCGATGATAGTAAGGTATACAATCTCTATAAAGTGTTGAATGGTTTTCATAATCATGATGATCCGGAATCTCTTATTGGACACGCGACCGTTTGTGGGTTAAAACCACATCAATGGGAAACATTGAGGTCGATGAAAGCGTGTAAACCAAGTGACATCCTTAGGAAGATTAAAGAGGATGATAAGGATAACTTTTCCACTTTGAGGAAAATATACACGGCAAGAGCAGCCTTTAAGAGGAGGTCATGGGATGGTAGAGCGGTTATGGAACAATCTCAATGGTTATCCGATCAACAAGGATACACAATGAGGAAGCAAGTATTGGAAGGAAAAGTGACTCGTATTTTCTTGGCGCATCCGGAGATGATCAAGTTGGCATAATGCTTCTATCAAATTTTGTTAATAGATTGTACGTACAAGACCAACAAGTACAACATGCCGTTGTTAAACATTGCTTGCCATACTTCTGACAAGCAAAATTTCACGGTAGCATGGGGGTTATGGATCCGGAGAATGATGTGAGTTTTACTTGGATGCTAGAGACCATGAATGAGATATACCGTGGCAATCAAAATCCGAGGATCATAGTAACGGATAAGGACCAAGCACTAATGAATGCCATTGGAGTGGTTTTTCCGGATACTAAGCATTTTCTTTGCACATGGCACATACAATGAAATATTAGAAAGTAATTGTAGGGGTCATATCCAAAAGCCAAAGCCACAAAAGGGTACTACTCGTGAAAAATCCGAAGATGAGCGTCTTCAAAAAATAACTCCGTAACAAAGAGAGGAGGACAAGTAGAAAAGAAAATCGGAGTATGAAGCGAATGGGATACTATGGAAGTCTTTTCAACATCATTGAGATTTAATAGTACACTCAATGTCCGTGCCCGAGTTTGATTGCCACTTGGAGAGTCTTATTGGGCTATGGAAGAAAGATTACGATAAATGTGTGGTTTATTGCTTAAAGAAATTGTTGGATCCGTACAGAGAAAAATTTGTGTATGCTTACACGTACCAACACATGCATTACAAGAATGAGGCGACAAGTATTGCGGAAGGATCTCATGGACGTTTGAAAAGCTTGCTCCGAGGGAGTCAAAACACCGTGGTTACATTACAAGAAGCCATCCATGAATACACCAAGGTCGATATCATTAAGATGACCACTCAAATGGAAGAGAGTAGGATGAAAATCATCACAAGCTACAAGGAACACAGTCGGTTGTACAAATTTAAATTATAGGGTGTCTCACTGGGCGATTATTTTTATGATGAAGGATTACAAATATTATGTGGAAAAGGAGATGGGGAGAAGAAGAATTGAATGTAAATGTATGACGATGACGGCCTTCGGATTTCCGTGTCGTCACATTATCGCGAAGTACCAACAAGGAATTCCTTTTGAAATGATTGATCCATTTTGGAAACAACTTACTTTCAAACCACCCCCAACCGAAGATCCACTCGAATCCTTTGTGGACACGGATATTGGAAGAGAAATCATCGAGAAATTCGAAAAAAAAGGATGGCTTGGGAAGAAAGGTTTTGTTGTACGACTTAAAACTAGCCGCAAACCCCCATATGGTACCGGTCGGAGAACCAACAGTGCTACTGTCGACGGGTAGACCACCTTCCAACATGGATAGGAAGGAAGAAAGGTACGAGTTTAAGGTTGCAATGAGTACCAGAAAACACTCGTTGTTGAGTCATAAAAGAATCCTTTGTCGACATGAGAAGGAAGACGCTAAATATGAAGATGCTAAGGTTCCAAAGAAAAGGGGTCGACCCAAGAAGGGAGAAAGCGGGGCAAGTAGCACACAAGAGAAGAAAAATGTTTCACACATTCCTTCACAAATTTATAATGAAGAGGCACCGGCTAAGAGGAAAAGGGGTCGACCAAAGAAGGGAGAAATCGGGGCAAGTGGCGCACAAGAGAAGACAAATGTTTCACACGTTCCTTCACAAATTGAGAATAAAGAGGCACCGGCTAAGAGGAAAAGGGGCCGACCAAAGAAGGGAGAAAGCGGGACACGCGCTCCTTCGCAACATGAGGATCCAATCGCTCCTTCACAACATGAGGATCCAATCTCTCCTTCGCAAGAGAGTCAAGCGCCAAACAATCTATTCGTTCCTTCTCAAGAGAGTCAAGCGAGTACAACACGAATATCAAGGTTACGTGCATGGAAGGGGGAAGCAATACAAAAGAGTTCTATGGTGACTATAAGGGCCTCTCTTGGTGATGGAAGCACGCCTAGGGATGAACGAGGTGGACCCCATCAAACGTGTTACACCATATTCGATGAGTATTACTCGAAACTTCCTGAAATCATCAAGCCCTATGTGTTATCCACCGATGACGTGGATGCAGATGGGAATTGTGGTTATCACATTGCGTCGGAACAAATAGGCTATATAAGTTTGGCGGACGATGAGAACCTAACCCAATGTCAATACTTTAGAAAAATGATGGCCTTGCGCCTACAAGAAGACAAGGAATTATACATATCCATGATGAAAGAATGAAAAACAAGACAAGACAAAGAAGTGATTTTTGAAAAAATGGTTACTAGAGTACAAGGACCAGAGGGGAATGGACCAATTACCCAAGAGCATTGGATGTAGATGCCTCTATGTGGGCATCTCTTGGCGGAAACGTGGAGTTGCGTTGTTCATCTATTTGGTAAGGGATCATGTTATACATATGCACCAAAATACACCATTTGGGATGAATCGCTTAAGGATCGGAGAATTTTTTTATTCAACCATAACAACATACATTATATCGGTCTTAGAGTACGTGATGATTGTCCATTACCACCGGTAGATAGGTTTCATGAGGTCACAGAGGAGTGGCTAAAAAAATACGATGTCAACATGAGGCGATGGGAGGAATTGATCGTGCCGGATTAATTCGATGGTCTCCATTTGTTGGAATGAGTATTTTCCTTATGTTAAAAACTTGATTTATCAGATGCTTATGTTTTGTCGCTTTCTTATGGAATGAGTATCTTAATGAATGAAAGTGGTTTTGTTTTTTTTTGGGTAACTAGGACTCATAAATTTTGCTTCAGAATCGAACTTAAAATACTTTTATGAAGTCCGATTCTGAAGGTAGTTTGCTGCAACTTTTTCAGAATCGGTTTATATGTACGACAATGTAATCCGATTATTGATACAGAGATTTTAAATTACAAAATCGGATTATATATGCTGTAAAATTATCCGAACATGAATCCAGAATCGGTTTATGAGTGTACTAATGTAATCCGATTATAGTTGATGTTCATCAAATCCACCAAGAATTGGGTAATGTAGGTTCACATTAAAAACCAATTAAGGCCATAATCGGATTAATTTGGTGCACATATAGATCGATTCTGGATGGATTTTTAGAAAACTTGATGAGTGGATTTTAAATATTTTGAGGTAAATCATTGTAGAGTATCCCTTAGAAGGAAAGGTTTAAAGGGATTCAACTCAACACTTGAATTGTGTGTTTTTTGTTTTAATTTTGATGAAAAATAAATTGAGTTTTAATTGTTGTTTGTGATTGATTAGGATTTAGTTTTAATTTTGATGAAAAATAAATTGAGTTTTGATTAATGATTTTGATAAAAGTTTGTTAAATATGTACCAAGGAAAAATATATACATACGCATAGGAAACATCAAAATATACCTCGGTAACATAAATACTTTGTTTAGTTTTACAAATAATGCAATCCATACAAAATTGAACTACTATACGATTTTTTTTATCGAGTTATGTAAAACAAAGCATCAAACCCACTTAAAAGTAAAAAGATCTTGCAAAATGGTTATAAGGATCTGTTCTATGATGTATCACAAGACATGTATTATATTTATATTATAATGTCAATTATAGTTATATGGAAGTAAGTTCCTTAAGTCGAGACTGGAAAAAAATATGACTTATTCCAATATGAAGTTTATTCTTAAATATAACCGACCGTAGTCAGGACCATAAATTTTTATTTTTATATGGAGGTTATTCCTATATGGAGTATTCTTATATAAAGTTTATATTGTATTTGTCTTATGGTTGGCTACGAAGATAAAAACCCAATGAAATACTGGTTTGTAAAGCTAAAAAATACAATCTTTGGTTGAGTGAATCTTGATCTCCATCATGACGTACGTAAAACTTGGTTTCTCTATCATATAAGTATTCACCCACCTCAAATTTCTCACAAGAATCACTCAATTTGATTAGCTAATCTATATTAACTAACTTAATTATTTGATTAGCTAATTTATATTAACTAACTTAGTAACTTAATTAATTATTTAACACTATTTAAAAATAAATAAAAATATATAGATAAGGCTAAGTCCTATGGTCTTCTAATCTAGCATCTATATTGGCATCTTGGACAACCTTTTAAGTCCTATGGTAGTCCTAATCTAGCATGCTAATCGCAGAATCAAATAACGAGGATGCGCTGAATCGTTCAGCGCAAAAACTTTCTGCACTTTCGCTGTATGGAACATAACATTACCATTCAAACTGGTTGACTGCGCTGAACCAAACAACGCAGCCAAAAACTGTATGGAACTCGACCATTCATTTATTCATTCAATCAATCTCTACAATCAGAAAAAGAGAGAACCCATCTGAAATTTGAGCGACACTAAATAGAATGACCATGAAATCAATTGAATTACAAACATAAGATAGAAAAACGGTAAACAGAGAGAAAATGGGGGATTACAATCAAGTAAACAATATTATTAAAAATGAAAGGGATAAAGATCTATGAGAAGGAAGCAAACTATGAATAAACTTAAAAAATCATTTGATTTTTAAACTAATTCGTTCACTCTTTTACAAGCTCAATTATGTGGAAATGGGTTTTAGTCCCAAATCTAGTTAAACTTCTTTTCCAAGAGATCGCCTCCAGAAGGTATAAACTAGATCATTATCATCAAAATATATCTCAATTGGCCATAATTCTTTCACTCACCTAGCTGATTTGTTTCTTTTGATCCGGTTTTGAATCTATACAAAAATCAATCAAATTTCTTCAAATCCTTTCCCAAATCCACGAATTGCAAAACCTTTTTTTTTATCATTAAAATCTTATTCATGTTGTTAAAAGTGATTATAATGGAAATTTCATGAAACTGGAACATAGAGGTTGATGTTTATCTGATTTCAAAACACAATAGAGAAAAAAGAAAGATATTTCCGGCATCTCTCTTTTTCTCCATAAGGTTGAGAGATAGGTTGGAGAAAGAGAAAAAAAAAGTAGTTTATTCAGGAAAAAAAGGTCAAACTATGTCTGCGCTGTACCATTCACTGCAGATACCTTTTGAATATTCTTACATGCGCTGAACCATTCCGCGAAAAGATGAGTTTGGTTGCGCTGAACCATTTAGCGAAACTATCTCGCTACTAGTTCACATGCGATATATATCCAGAAAGAGAAGTAGTGTTAGGCTAAGTCCTATGGGTGCTAATCTAGCAGCTAGATTAGCAATCCACATCAGCTAGGAAAACCTCCCAAGTCATATGGGAGTTCTAATCTAGCAGTCCACGTCATCTGGGACCACTGTCCAGCGCTGTTTGGTTCACGCTTTAAATCTCAGCCATTAGATCAGAAAATTAATCTCCCAGCGCTAAACCATTCAGCATAAAGGTCACTTTTTGAGTGCTGAATGGTTCAACGCTTCAATCTCGCTGCTAGTTCAACTGCGAGCAAATTCTAGGAGAGAGAACTAGTGTTAACAAATAGGCCATATTTTTTTTTTTGAACTGCAACACTTTTCTGCTAATCTAGCCCAGAGGACTTGGCCAAATATATAATGATTTTTTTTTTAATATAGGACTTAGCCTAAGGGGCTTTTAATTTTATTTTATTTAGGGGTGATGTTATTTTGTTGCAAAAAAACCCCTCTTATAAGGGCAGTTCTTATGGGATGAACAAACCTAGAGTTTGTTCATTTTGATCCCACTATGGGATGAACAAACCAAGAAAATGGATGTTCAAATGAACAAATTTTTCATTTGAACACTTAGACACTCCAGTAGGCGCGCGTCTGGTGAAATGGTGCGCGCCATGACTAATAACTCGGGCGACATCAGAGCTGACGCCTGAGATTTCCACCAGAGCACGCGTTAGTGAACTTGGCGCCAACGAGTTGTCTGATGTCGCCGAGTTCATAGTGAGAACCCCCCATGTTTTCCCATCCCGCTTCCCTTCCCCTATAAATTCGTTTCGTCTTCAGACTTTTACTCACACCTTCCTCAACCTTATAAACAAAACTATTCATATCAACTCAGTTTCACAAATATGTCATCGTCACAACAACAAACACCACAACAAATACCGCGACAATCACAACAAAAGTGCACAAGAATTCGTGGTCCGAAGTATACAATGGATGAAGACGAGTCACTTTGCAGAAATTATGGAGTGACAAGTCTATATAATGGATGAAGACGAGTCACGACAAGATTTTGGAGTCTGTCAGTGACAAGTCTATATTCTTTTGCCGGACGACCATGCTCCACCACAAGATTCATCCTCAAATCTTCATCTTCAAAACTAGTCCACGTTGGGTCACGCCTGGTTTCTTCAATGACCATATTATGAAGAATAATACAAGTCAGCATAATTTTTTTCATTTATGAATATCAAAAAAGCGTGTCGGCCCATCTATGATGGAAAACTTCCTTTTCAATATGCCAAAAGCGTGTTCAACATCCTTTCTACATGCCATTTGTTGTGTGTTAAAGTACTGCATATCCTTCGAAGTCGTCGGACCATGGCCTACCTGTTTATAAGCTTGAACCATAGTTGACCATTCTGGATAGATTCCGTCTGCTAGATAATAACCTTGATTGTAGTGATTACCGTTGATGGTGAAATTGCAGTGCGGCGCGATCCCATTCTTAAGATCTTCAAACAATGGTGACTTATATAAAATATTGAGGTCGTTATTTGAACCTGGGAGTCCAAAATAAGCATGCCAAAACCAACAATCGTAGCTCGCTGAAGCTTCTAAAATTACAGTTGATTTTGGATAATGACCCTTATATTGGCCTCCCATTCTACCAGACACGCATGCCACGTCCAGTGCATGCAGTCAAGACTACCAAGCATTCCTGGAAAACCCCTCTCGGTGTTTTCTGCAGTTATTATTTGAACATCTTCCTGAGTAGGCTTTCTTAAAAAGGTTGGACCAAAATGCTCGACTATTGTTTCGCAAAATAGTTTGAGATACCTAAAGGCGGTTGTTTTCCCAATACAAATGTAATCGTCCGTGGAATCATTTGTACCCCGTAACATAGTATACGGAGGGCCGCTGTGACCTTTTGTTCGGACTAAATCCTCGTATATGTCGTGCATCATACCGATAATTAAATAAAGGTTGTACTCGACAAAGCTCGAATAATCCTTTGTGTCAAGTTGCGGCCCATGCGGAATCGTCCCTGAAAATTATGTTCGAAATACACACAGTCATGATTAAAATAATCATGCATCATATTTTTGTGGTAAAAATGTCGATTCCTCCATGTCCATCTTCTAGTTGCAACTTCATTTGGCTCTAAAGGCTTTGGTATGATCCCGGTTTGTAATTGCAGAATCAAATTTTGTCTTTTTATATCTTGATCTGAATCTTCATCCATTTGGTTCAAAAACTCTATACACATTTCTTCATCTTCTTCATACAACATGGCATCCATCTCCATATCCTCCTCAGAAGAATCAGAATTCATGATTGGAAATTGAGAGTAATCGAATTAAAAAAAGATTGATCGGATGAAAGATTGTTGTGTATTTGTGAGATCAAATTCGAGTCTATTTATATAAGTGGGAAGTAGCCGTTCCGATAGCCGTTGGAAACCTGCCGTCGCCGTTGGCGATTTTATGCCAAACGCTAGCGTTCAGGGAGCTGTCTCCCGCGCCATTATGCACAACGCCAGCGTTTGGATGGAAATTTTCCGTGCCATTATACCTGTCACGCGTTTACTATTTGGTCTCCCAATAATTTTACATAGTGGAGAATCGTATTTGACCATCCACGTGGCTCAACAAACTTTGGGTTTTGGCCATTGCCATAAGAATTGCTCTAAGCCCTTATATAAAAAGGTTTCATACTACCCAGTGGGCCGGATTCTATCACTCGTGGGCTGGTAGGTCTACCCTTAGAGTTCCGTCATATATATATAACACTGTGAATCGGTGATCCGCTGATCCTAATATATACTAGGGTTTTACCTTTGTTTGCAATCTCAGCTATCGCGTTTAATTTTGGCGTCTACTAGTTTGGGAAGTGCCCTTAATCTCAATAATTTTGGCGTCTACTAGTTTGGGAAGTGGAGAATGGGAATTACTGAGTTTCCTACATCCCTTAATCTCAATACAATCGCAAGTTGAGTAATTCTAGATTTTACCCTGAATTTGATTTGAATTTCTTGTTTTTTTTTGGCATCTGATCACAACTTGTTTAGTTTGTTCAATGGTGAATTTGATTTTTATTTGATTGGTCTCTTCTCTAAGTTCCCATGAAATTTATCAGTCGAGTTTCTCCAGTTTGCTCGCGGATCTAATTTCCAGTTGTATGTATTTTATTGTTTGAATATATGCTCTTCCATGCTTTGCACTAGAGTTTGTAATTTGTCAACTATCTTTCGTAGTTATGCCCTTGTGATGAATACTTAATCAAGAGCTATGGGTTTGACATCCAAGTGAGGCTTTTTTATTGTCATAGTTACTCTGATGGGGCAAGGCAAGTCAGTTTTTTCAATGTGTTTTTTTTGTTGGGGAAGAGTGGCACTCTTCATTGTGTTGATGTGCATGAGGTTTAAACCTTGTTAGGCCTTTTGACATAGATGTCACTCCGTTACAATTTATTCCTGAAATCATATTGTGATTATTCAGTCAGGTTCTGAAATTATGTTGGTGTACTTTCTTTCTTAATTATGCCCCTTGTGATGAATACTTATCAAAAGCTATGGGTTTGACATCCAAGTGAGGCTCTTTTGTCATAGTTACTCTGTTGGGGCGGCAATTTAGTAATTGTATGAATTTTTGCGTGTTGATGTGTGAGTCTTAAACCTTGATAATGCCTTTTGACATAGAAAAGTTTCTCTTTGTTGCAATTTATTCTTAAAATCATGCTGTGATTTTCACTTTGTGCGATCATGTTGATTTGTTTACTGATGTACTTATGTTTTGTTTTTGTGTTGTGGCAGAATAAAGAAGCAAGATAAGCTATTCAGAAGGTTTTTGCACGACTGCAAAATTGTTCAAGGCTCATAGTCAGCCATCAGCTCAAGAAAGTTTGTGAGATCGAAACAAGGCTGTACGTACTGTACCAAGTCCTGATACCAGGGTCGATGATACAGAATTTGAGGAGGATTTGTAATACAGTTGTCAGAACGGGAGAAGGTAACTTTTACCATTGATGTATATTTCAAGTAGATCTCAATATTAACATCACAAGAGAATTTGACTCTGCCTATTGTTTTGCAGTTTGTCCCGTGTTTCTTTTCTTTATTTCTTGCTTCTAAACCCACTTTATCACCTGTCTTTTAGTGTTAATAGATTAGGAGAGATTCAAAATTGGCATAACCACTCTGATTTTTATTTATATATTGAGCTTGAAGGAACCCTGTTGAAATAAGCTCATAATTCTAATTTTGAATTCATTCTCTTGATCAGAATCTTGAAGCCGACATTGTTAAATTGGTGCAAAAACTATGGCGTGCAGTCAGGTAGTTATGCGTGCTAGGTATAAGAACAATGGTGTCAAGGATCCTGGTGTTCAAGGAGTTCTAATTATGACAGAGGACAAACTTGATTTCTTACCTGATGATCGTAAGCCATCTGCAAGACTCAATGTTGGGTTTAGATCCATTAAAAATCAGCAAATAAGCCAAAAGAAGGCGCTACTAATGCTTATATGGGAACCTACACCTGGGTGTGATAAAAGTTACACATTTGAGTTCGATAAATTTGCGGAACGTGATATTTGCCGAGAATTTATTAAAAAGGTCATTGGAAAGATCCAAGCTAAGGAATCATCTGCACCGGATGCTAAAGTGGATTTTGAGAAGTCCGCAACTACACTGCATGATGAACAACTCAGTCTAGAAGAAATGGAGCTTCAGATGAAACTGCTCGCTGAGAATAGTGAGTTGCAGAAACTGCATAAGCAATTTGTTATTGGTGGTGTTTTGAGCGAAGCTGAATTCTGGGTCACACGAAAGAAGTTGCTTGCTCTTGATGTCAACAAGATGTCTAAACAGCGGTTGGGGTTCAAAACTTCGATGCTTGCGGATGTCAGGCCTCTGACAGATGGCCGGACAAATAAAGTCACTTTCAGCCTGACTCCAGAGATTATTCAGCTGATTTTCACTGAAAAACCGGCTGTTCACCAGGCATTTCTGAAATTTGTCCCAAGCAAGATGACTGAAATGGATTTTTGGACAAAGTATTGCAGAGCACAGTTTCTCCATAGAACAAAAAATGCTGTTGCCGTTGCGGCTGAAGCTGCTGAAGATGAGGAGCTGGCTGTCTTCTTGAAGCAGGATGCCATATTGGCCTGTGAAGCTCGCCAGAAGATCAGGCGTGTTGATCCAACTTTAGATATGGAAGCTGATGAAGGGGATGATTACATACATCTTCTGGATCATGGAATTTTTCGTGATAGATCCAAGGAGTTTATTGAATCCGAATATGAACAATATAAGAGGACTCTGGCACAAGATCTTAACCGACATGCAGCAGTTGTTTTGGAAGGACGGACTTTGGATATGGGTCTAGGGGACACAAGAACTGTAGCAGAAGCACTTGCCAAGTCCAAAAAGGTTGACTTTGCTGCCCAAATATCCGATGAGAAGGCAAATCACAATCGTTTGGAAAGGGCTTCTCAAATGGCTGTGATTGAAGATCTTCAAACACCACATAACCTTCCATGTGCACCTCTCCTTATTAAGGATCCACGGGAGTACTTTGATTCTCAACAAGCTAATGCACTCAAAGCCCTAGTAGATACGGCAGTTGGAACAAAAACAATCAATTGTAATGTGAACAAGGCACAAGCATATGGGTTTTTAAGAAACTCAATCTCTGAGATGAAAGTAACAG
Organism: Papaver bracteatum; assembly: GCA_023529315.1. NCBI lineage: Eukaryota > Viridiplantae > Streptophyta > Magnoliopsida > Ranunculales > Papaveraceae > Papaver > Papaver bracteatum. The sequence goes on along the minus strand of JAJJWX010001444.1, from coordinate 7,357 downwards.
GATTGAGTGATCCTGTAATTAAACCAGAAGTTGCTAGTACGGTTCTTATTGGATTGTCTCAGCAGCTATCGAGTACCAAAAATCTTGGGAAGAATGCACATGAACGCATTCTGGATATATTTCCGAAGAAAACTGAAGAGGAGCTACTGCACTATTGGATATCCATTCAAGAATTATTGAAGCATTTCTGGTCATCGTATCCTATTACAACAACATACCTTAATACCAAGGTACACAGACTGAAGGATGCCATGGCAGATATCTATTCCAAGCTTCAGGGAGTTAAGGAATCTGCACCATCAGATTTTAGGCATCAAGTTTCTCTCCTAGTTCAACCAATGGTGCAGGCTCTGGACGCTGCATTTACTCATTATGATGCAGATTTGCAGAAGAGATCAATGAGGAGCTGAGTAAGATCAAATGGTTTTCCAGGCTCAGTTTGAGATTTGGAGAATGTGAACTTTGGAGTTTCTTACTTTTCTGAACCTCAATATCTTTGCAAACTGGGAGAGGTATAAATTCACTGCTTTTCTGTATAATATACTAGTTTATTTTGTTTACCTGTCATAGAATTAAATACAGATTTTACCCTAGTTTTTGAATTTCTGGTTTATGGTGTCTGATATCAACTTGTTTAGTTTGTCTTTGTTCTAGAATCTAGTTTTTAAACCAGTTGATGTTAAGGTGAACTCACAGTTCTAGTTCACCTGAATTTTATTTTGATGGTTTTTTTCCTATAAGCAATTATATGTGTGCTCTTGTATGCTTCACATTAGAGTTTGTAGTATATCCATTATCTTTCTTATGCCCCCGTGATGAATAGTTCAATCAAAAGCTATGGGTTTGACATCCAAGTGAGGCTTTTTTGTCATAGTTACTCTGATGGGGCTAGTTAGTCACTCAATAGTTTTTTTGTCAGTGAAGAGTGAGTTCATTGTGTTGATGCGGGAGGGTTAATCCTTGATAATACCTTTTGACATAGAAAAATTTCACTTGGTTACTTATTCTCAAAATCATGTTGTGATTATTCACGTTGCACCATTATATTGATTTGTTAACTGATATGTTTTTTTTTTTCCTTCTGTGTTGTGGCTGAATAAAGAAGCACCAGAAACTATTTTGGAAGTTCTGTAATAGATCGAAACAGGGTTGTACTCAGTTTATTGAGTCCCGACACCAGGGATGGTAATGCCGAATTTGAGGAAGTCGATGTAGTTGGCAGAACAAGAGGAGGTAATCTTAGCCATTGTTGGCTTATACTTTAAATAAATAGGCCTTCTGTTTTGCAGTTTGTGATGCCTTTCTTTCTTCCACTTCTTGTGCTAAAACCCACTTGTAGTGTTTTTTTCTTCCAATTTTGCTCTAAAACCCAGTTGTAATACGTATCTTTTAGTGTTAGAGATGACAATTTGAATTAAGAAGAAAATTGACATGACCACTCTGATGAAAATTTGAATTAACTGATTTTGTTTGCTTTGAAAGTAGTTGGTACTCTGGATGGTTGAGAAAAACAGATATTCAAGCCCATTTGATTTAATGTCTGCATTTTAGTGTTACATATGAAATTCGTTTCTGAACATAAATGTCTGCCACAAGGAACTCTTGATCTACCTACTACAATTTCGCCGCTCTGTAATCATGTCCACCAAGTTTTGGAAACACTGGATCTGAGTTTGGGACTGTCTCACATGATTATACTTGGTACGCACTCAACTGGTCACCAGACAATGTACGCTCCTTATAATAGTTGCCTGGAGGTGTGTATTGACATTCTCAACCACATTCATCGAGTATCATAGAAAAACAAGCACTTCAAATTGCAATCTTCAGTGCCTGTGCGCAGGTATAAAACTCACTAACCCAGATTCAAGTGGACTATTGAGTGGAATTATATTGCACAAGGACTTCCACTGCTTCCAAATTTGCGTCAAACAATTCTTCATTCTTCAAAATGCAAATTCAAAGACAACACATTCGTTTCATCTGATTGTCAAAGTTTGTAGCATAGTCCCAGGCATTGTTGGCGGTCATCTAAATTGTCTATAGCCCCATCAAAAAAGCTAGGCACTTTTAGGCGAGACCCAAACGCAATTAGGGGCGATACAAAAGACAAAATAGGTTAAAAATACTTATATGCCCCTTTATAATCGGGAGGTTGATCCATAATTGGTAGTTTGGGGCAACTCTATATTCGGTAGTTATATGAACTATTTTGACTACCGATTATGGTAAGATTTCAACAAAGATTATACTGTATAATCGGAAGTCATGATAACTTCATTTACTACCGATTATAGGCTCAACCAAATTAGAAAAATAGAGGATTTTTGAAAAATCTCATTTTGGGGCAACTCTATATTCGGTAGTTATATGTGTTGGATATTTTCAAGATTGTTTGCCGCTGTCCGGGGGGGGCGTAGCCCTTCCCGGCTGTGTTCGACCTATTCGGTAGTCATATAACTCTATATTCGGTAGTTATATGTGTTGGAATTTTTTTCGGTTAATGAATTTGAAAACCTATTCGGTTTTCCAGAAATTTTCACAAAACGTGTCTGTTCCCATAGAGTTTCTTCATTATCGGAAGTCATGATAACTCTGATTTTGGGGCTACTCTATATTCGGAAGTTATACGAAGTATCTTGACTACCGATTATGGTAGGATATTTGCAAAGAGAGCCACTGTATAATCGATAACTCTTCCTTTCTTACCGATTATAGGCTCAACCAAAATTCAAAAAAAAAGAAGAAGATTTTTGCAAACTCTGATTTTGGGGCTACTCTATATTCAGTAGTTATACGAAGTATCTTGACTACCGATTATGGTAGGATATTTGCAAAGACAGCCACTGTATAATCGGAAGTCATGATAACTCTTCCTTTCTCACCGATTATAGGCTCAACCAAAAAAAAAAAAAAAAAAAAGAGGATTTTTGCAATCTCTGATTTTGTGGCTACTCTATATTCGGAAGTTAAATAACCTAAATTCCCTACCGATTATGGTAGCATTTTTGCCATAGGTAAACTGTATAATCGGGAGTCAAGATAACTTTATTTACTACCGATTATTATAGGATAATCAAAATTCAAAAGATATAGGATTTTATTTTGAACAATTAATTGGGGGATATGGGAATTAATTGGGGGATATGAATTACTTCCCCCAACCCATGGTATGTGTTAAGGGGTTATTTTTGGTTATGAAAATACTAAAATACCCTTCCCACAAAATTAAAATCAAAAACTTAAAATCAAAAAACAAAATCATATCCCCCATTTCCATCTCCACTTCTTATTAATCTTATTTAGGGGTAGAGCTTTGAAACCTAAATATTCCCCATTCCCTTTAAAATTCTAAACTCTCCCCACTCTACATCAAATTCTCTTCTCTTCACTTTGGAAACGAATTTTTATTTTATTCGGAAGTGATGAAGATCATCTTTGAAAGTGATGATGTCCATGCCGGAATTGATTCTCGAGCATGCCGGTATCATGTTCCGATATGGTCTTCATCAATTTCGCATGGTTTTCATCACTTCCTTTTTGAATTTTTTCGGTTTTAATCACTTCATCTGTGCATGGTCGAGTTGATATGAAGACCATCGCTTATTGCTTTCCGGCATAGCATGTTGCTTTATTTTCTATGCCGGAAAACAATACCGACATGGTATTCATATCAACTGACCATGCCGGAAGTGGAGTGACTAAAACCAGAAAAAATTCAAAATGGAAGTAATGAAGACCATGCCGGAATTGATGAAGACCATATGCCGGAACATGATACCGGCATGCTCGAGAATTTCCTATCAATGCCGTATTCAAGTGAAAAAAATGAACATTCTAGATACTTTTCATCCTTTGTTCCAAGATAGAAATTTAAGCAAAATACTATGCCGAACATGATACCGCATGCTCGATAATTTCTTGTCAATGCCTGTAGTCAAGTGAAGAAAAAAATCAACATTCTAGGTACTTTTCATCTTGTTACGGCATAGAAATGTAAGCAAAATACTATGCCGGAATAGGTACCGGCATGCTCGAAAACTAGATTACCATGCCGGTACCTGTTCAAACCCAGAAAAAAATCAACATTATGAAGATCAAAACTAGAAAAAAATCGTAACAATTTTGCAAACCCAGAAAACTAGATTACCATGCCGGCTATGCCCCCCCGAACCCCCCCTTGATAGTGGCAAACAATTTTTGAAAATTTCCGACAAATGCCGGCATGGTTTTTTGGTTGAATACCATGCCGGCACCGAGCTTTTTCAGCTGCAACAATGGTGAATTCAAAGGAAACAAATCAAATTTTCAACCTCTTAGCAAAGAATTCTCTCATCACAATCATCTTCCATTTTCAAAAAAAAAAATTCCACTTATTTTTTTTTCCTCTCCTTCTACTCCTCACTCACACAAATTAAAATCAAAACACACACTAAACTATCCCCCAAATACTTAAGCATATACTAATTATTATTAACTACTAAACATGATTAGTGAGGGCTAAATTAGGAATTAAAAAAAAATTACATAGGGGGTCACCCAGAATTGCTATTGGGACACCGTTTTTGTCCTGTAGCTATATCCCCCAATTAGTTTCCATATCCCCCAATTAATTCTTCTTTATTTTGGGGACACATTATATTCGGAAGTTATACAAACTAAATTTACTCCTGATTGTTGATTAACTACCGATTGTGAAATAACCTACCGATTGTAAAGGGTACTTTGGCCATTAAAAAAAATGCCCCGGAAATAACCTACCGATTATGACCTATTTTGTCGTTTTGTGTCGCCTCTAATTGTGTTGGGGTCGCCCCTAAAAGTGTCAGGAAAAAAAGGCAGAATAAAAAGAACTATTTTTTGGTACCATTTCAATTTGGAGGGGGTTTTAATTTTAGTAGGACATTTAGAAATATATTGAAGCACCCCTTATCCAAATATATATTATAATGGTAAAATGACCCCTTCTAATTAAGGTAGTGTAATGATTAGTTGCATCGTTAAGTTAAGCTAATTAATGATTAGCGTAAGGTTAAATCAATAATTTTTTTTAAAAAATAAATAATTAAATATCGAGTGAGAAGAAGAGGAACGAGAATTAGAGTGTTGGTTTCTTTTTGTTTTGAATCCGGACCTTGATAGTACTTGGACATACTTCAATTTTATTTTATTTTTTGCTTGAATTGACCAAATTTTCTTGAAAATAAGAAATTTTATAGCTTGATTTGGGCTACGTCAACCATGTTCGGCTACAAAATCTAAAGAAGGGGGAGCCGAACTAATTTGCAAATGTAGTGCGGCTAATGTTTTTGGAGGCACATGTAGCCGAACTTAATTTTAATGTAGTTTTTGCTTTGTTCGACAATTAGATTCCCAGGACATGCAACTGATTTTTTATTATGGGATTATACAGAGTAATGTTGGGTTTAGTCGAGTCCACCATTTTTGTAGACGAACTTTTAGTTTAAAATAAGCGAAAAAACATGAGTTTTGTTAGGAGAAAAAATTGTGACGTAATCGAAGAGAAAAATTCGGTGAAAAAGTTACAATTTAACCGACCTCAACATATAGATTTCATAAAAAAAATTGGTGAGGAGAAAAAGTGATTCGGCTTAAGCAGACTTAATATTTTTTTCTTACGACTTAAACGAATATAATACTTGAAATAGAATTTGAGAATTAATTTTTTTTCATTTTTTACTTTCTTATACATTGAAAAAATTCAACAAGAAATTAAAATGAAAAAAATTTAAAAATATTATTACAAACGAGTTAGAATTACTTTTATAAATAAAAAAATAAATTAAAATAATGGTCCCAAAAAAATAAAATAATGGGCCCTGAAAATCGTTCAATAGAAACTGGTGGCTAAGCAGCATTTTAGTTTGATTATATAAATAGCCCCAAATTGGAAATAAAGATTCAACATCAAATATGTGTCCAGCTAAACCTTTTTGGGGTGGCCGATAAAAAATATTGGTCTTAGTTCATACATAAAGAAGTCACCATTGAAGAATGTCAACTCTGCAAATAGGGCATGTTTTCGAGTACCCGTATTCTAACCATTGACAGATGCAATTGAGGTGGAAAAAGTGTTTGCACCTCTCGAGCTTACAAATTTTGCTTCTATGATCACCATTGTCTCTTAAATCCTCCAAACATATAGGGCAGCATGCCAACCCATCTACCAATACCAAATCTCTATAATCGGAAGGCGGTGGTCTCTGATGAGTATGTTAGAATACGGGCATCCAACTCAAAACCAATTGGCAACAAGTGGAGTAGCTCCACACTTTATATGGACCGCTGTATGGTTGCCCTGCCTTCTTGGGTCTTACTAGGTCTCACGTCTCATACAGGGCTGTGATAACATATTAGAATACGGGCATCCAACTCACAACCAATTGGCAATGAGTGGAGAGGCCCTAAGGGATTATAAACCGCAGGATCTTAGATGCCCAGACAATGTGGGACTAATAATCTCAACACGCCCCCTCACGTGTAGCCTCGTTGGGTCTAACACGTGGACAATTAAATCGGGTGACGCGGAGTAAAGGCGCGGTCAAATGACTCGTCGCAAATAGCCTGCTCTGATACCATGTTAGAATACGGGCATCCAACTCACAACCAATTGGCAATGAGTGGAGAGGCCCTAAGGGATTATAAACCGCAGGATCTTAGAGAGTATTCATCAAATAAGTTGATTCCACATTGCAGTCATTACAAGTTCTTCCTCCGTAAGATTGCTCTACATCATCCTCGGAATTTATGATAATGATATCGTGTTGATAAGTATATGGATCTCTTCGCGCTGCACCTGATCGAGGAGGATGCATAACTTGTTGTACACTCTGGAAATGAGGTGGTTCCTCCAGCCAAACATGGTCATACAAGCTGGTTGGACTTCTACAGATAGAACATAAGATACAAATCAGTACATAGCCGAGAATGTAGAACCCAATCCATAAACCGAATATGCAAGGCACAATATAAGTAATGAACATAACAATGTCATCATTATCTGATGACATATTATAAATATTGTGATTTTCTACCTTTAGAATCTTTAAATAGAGTTGGGTAAGATGCTGGTACCTCTGCAGAGTGATCTGTTGCTGTTGAAAATCCAAGCTACAAGGAAGTACATATAACCCAATACATGCCAAAAATAAGTTATACTAGAAATGGAAAACCCAAAACCTTCCTAATATTCATGCATCAGTCAAACAAACTAGCCTAGCTGAGTCCTCCAGTAAGTCTCGAACCTAATGCATCGGAATAAAGTCGGCGGATGACTCTTAAGCATCAAGATTTTCTATACGTTTTCAGCCAGAACTGAAAGCAGAATGTAATAGCT
>JAJJWX010001443.1:0-24620 GCA_023529315.1 Papaver bracteatum | reverse complement strand
TTAGATTAACAGTGAAGTTTGGTAACAATTCAACAATTCCAGGTATGGGAAAATGGAGAATTGGAATTCTTCTTAAGAATTGTTCAAAGGCATATATCATGGATGTATTTTATGTACTAGGTTTACATCCAAACTTACTGAGTATGGGTCAACTATCTGAAATAGGATATTCTATGAATATTTAAAATGGTCTTTGCTTCGTCAGAGATTGAAGAAGAAGGCTGATAGCAAAAGTACAGATGACCAAAAATAAATTATTTCCTTTGAATATTCAACACCAAAAATAACGTTGCTAAAACATTAGTGTGCATACTGATTCTTGGTTATGGCATAAGAGAATGGGACATGTGAACTTTAGCAGTTTCCAAACTTTGGCAAAGAAGGAGATGGTGTCAGGGTTACCTTTCATTGAACTTCCAGAACAAAGATGTGAGAGTCGTATTTTTGGAAAACAGCATAGAAATTCATTCCCAGTTAACAAATCAAGAAGAGCTGAACAACAGTTGGAGATCATTTATAGTGACTTGGGTGGTCCTATAGAAGTTACATCACATGGAGGTAATAACTATTTTATAACTTTCATTGATGATTTTAGTAGAAAAGCATGGGTATATTTACTTAAACAAAGAGTGATGATTTTTATGCTTTTAGAAGTTTTAAAGAATATGTTGAGAAACAGATTGTTAAAATCATCAAGGTTTGTTAGAACTGATAGAGGAAAAGAGTATATTGTAGTTGATAGTTTCAAGGAAGAACATGGTAGTCAACATCAATTAACTTCAAGATGCACACCACGACAGAATGGAGTAGCAGAGCGGAAGAATAGAACCATAATGGAGATGGCAAGAACTATAAGAAGAACAAAAGATTTACCAAAGAGCTTATGGGGATATGCAGTTGATATAGATGTGTACTTACTTAACATATGTCCTACAAATAATTTGAACAATATGACACCAAAAGAAGCTTGGAGAGGTTCAAGACCAAGTGTAAGACATCTGAAAGTTTTTGGGTGCATTCTTGTTACAGTTCACTAACCAAAGGATACAAGTTGTTCAATCCAGAAACTGGAAACATAATCATAAGTAGAGATGTGATATTTGATGGAGATTCACAATGGAATTGGAGTAATGGATCAACAAACAATGTTTATACAAATTATTGGTCAACAAGTAATATTGATCCACATACACCAAAAACCGGATCAACAAGGAATGTTGATCCATCTACTGGTGTCAGAACAATTCCAATTGAAGTTGAAGAAGAAGTGCAGACTCAAGACAATGTTGAAGAACATCATGAAGAAGAAATAATAGAAGCAATACCACAACAAGAAAATACAAGACCAAGAAGAAAATATATCATACCTGCTAGGTTGAATGATTATGTTTTATCAAAAGATAATGCAGAAACAGATGATGTTGAACTTTGCACTATTTAGAGATTGTGATACTGTAGCATATGAAGAAACTTCTAAAGAAGAAGTTTGGATTCAATCCATGAATGAAGAATTGCAGTCAATTGTGAAGAATAACATTTGGGAACTGATAACACTTCCACAAGGAAAGAAGCCTATTGGTGTTAAACGGGTTTACAAAACAAAATACAAGTCAAATGGTGAAATTGAAAGACTGAAAGCAAGATTAGTTGCTAAGGGATATAGACAGAGACAAGGAGTTGATTATTCAGAAGTGTTTGCACCAGTTGCAAGACTTGATACAGTAATGAAGATTATTGCTTTAGCTGCACAAAATCATTGGAAGATTTTTCATATGGATGTGAAGTCAGCATTCTTGAATGGAGTATTGGAAGAAGAAGTTTATGTTGAACAACCAGCAGGTTATATTATGGAGGGGAAGGAGAATGAAGTATACAAGCAAAAAAAAGATTTGTATGGTTTGAAACAAGCACCAAGAGCTTGGTATACAAGAATAAATTCTTATTTCATTAAGAAAGGATTTACAAGATGTCCACATGAGTATACTTTATATTTGAAAGTTGATACTCTTGGTAATCATATTATAGTATGTTTGTATGTAGATGATCTTATATTTATTGGAAATAGTTCTGAGATGATCAATTAATTCAAAGAGGATATGGTGAAGGAATTTGAGATGACGGATCTTGGTTTAATGTCATATTTCCTCGGCATAGAAGTTCAACAAATTGAATGAGGAATTTTTATCAATCAACAGAGACATGCAAAAGGAATAGTAAAGCGTTTCAAGATAGATAATTGCAATCCAATCTTAACACCGGTAGAGGAGAGATTGAAGTTGACAACATAAGTGTAAGGAGAACTTGTGAATTAAAAAGATTTTAAATGTCTTGTTGGATGTTTGAGATATTTAACTTCTACAAAACCTGATATCATGTATGCATTTGGTTTGGTTAGTAGATTTATGGAAGAACCTAGACAATCACATTTACAAGAAGAAAAACGTATTCTGAGATATGTTAGAGGAACAACTAGTTTGGGAATTCTCTATAATGTTTCAAATGATCCAAAATTGGTTGGATTTACTGATAGTGATTTGGATGGTGATACAGAAGGAAGAAAGAGCACATCAGTTTATGGATTTCAGTTAGGAACTGGTTTTTACTCTTGGTCATCAAAGAAGAAACAAGTTGTTGCTTTGTATACAACAGAAGCTAAATATGTAGCTGCTAGCAACTGTGCTACACAAGCTGTGTGGTTGAGAATGATGCTGAAGTCATTGTTTCAAGAACAGAAGACACCAACAACAATAGTTTGTGATAACAAGTCTACAACTTCATTAACTAAGAATCCTATTCTTCATAGAAGGAGTAAGCACATTGATATTAAATTTCATTACATTAGAGACTAATACTTTCATATACTTGCGTGGAAAATTGGGAAGGATTAGCAAAGAGTATCTTGGTTTAAGGGAGGATGTTGACGAATAAACCAAGATACTATGAAGAAGATAAAAGGGATCAACAGTTTGTGTTGATACAATATGAAGAAAGTGATATGGATCAACTATGAGAGTTGACAGAGTATGGTTGGATCAACTGGGATAGTTAACATGATGTTAATGGATCAACAAGTAATGTTGATACGTGGTACTTTTTTTAGAAGTAAACTTGGGTTGTAAGTTTCACCGGTTTTAGAGTTTGTTTATGTGAGAATTCTCTAGAAGTTTCTTTGTTTGAGTTTGATTATGTTATGAAAGTCTTTATTGCTTGAGAGTCAAGTTTGTTAAACATATAAATAGGATGTTGAGCCATAAGTCGAATTATCAATTAAGAGAAGTATTTTGTTTGAGTTTAGTTCTCTTTTTTTTCATTAAGTCTTTGATATCATATTTTCTACTCTCTTGCGAGATTGACAAAGAAGATATCAGCAAGTAAGAACTAAACAGTAGAACTATTAGCGCCTATATTATGTTAGGTGCAAGGAAAAGCGAGGCGCCAAGCCCTTCGCCTCATCTAGCGCCTAGAAAAGAAATAATTAAAAAAACAGAGGTCACGTTTTTGCACCTAGGACGTTTTATTATCTAGGCACCCCTTATGCGACTCGTGAGCCTAGGAAGCCTAGGCGAGTGCCTTGCTCGCTTTTCACATCATGAATTAGCGCCATCAATGTTTTAATCAATCGCTTCAATTGCTTTAAATTTTCTCGTGTTACTGTCTTTCAATTATCTTTGAATATTTTCAGTTTCAATTATCTTTGAATATTTTCAGTTTTCATGAGTGTTTTGTTCTTCATAATCCTTTCTCCACGGCATCTTACGTCAATGTTTTCATTAGTTTTATGATAATTATTACGTTTAATTTTGACCTTAGTGTACAGTAATAGTTGACAAACTTATTACGTGGGTGCGGCTTAGAAATTTTTCATAAGCCTCGAATACGCTGTTTATCATTCACAATATAACGTTTAGTCAAAGAATCTCGAACTACATAATTTTGCATCACCCGTACGAAAACACAAACGCGAATATAAATCCCTTTTCTAGGATTCCCTTATCGGGAAAGCAATTGTCAATCCTTTCCCGATCTGGAAATGGGATTTGTTATTCATTATTATTTTTCTAAATTTCCTGATACTCTTACACGTAGATTTTCATCCTGGGCACTACATTTTAAGAATTGTTTTATTTTATAATCCCATACGACATGGCCAGAACAGGGAATCTTGAATTCCACTGAGAAATGAATATGATTATCCTTCTCTGAGGATAGCAGCTTTAGATTCTCCCCATACCATGCTGCGACTTACTGCTAAAAATCCTCGATTTCCATTCTTTCCGCAAACACCAAAATATAGCAGGTGGGACTCACGTTCGGTTCCGGACAATAATAATAGACACAAGAGCTGTTTCCACTGAATTTGAGACCTATCAGTATATATATACTTCATTATTCATTTTCCAAGAAAATTTAAAACAACAAAGGAATTTGCTAATGAACCTAACGATCCAAATCATTTACTTGCAATGCTGTTCTTGTTAGTCATCACTTTGGTTATAAGTTTTGTTTCGATTATCACCATCCTAAAACGCTATCTTACCAACCTAACAACCAGACTTAACAACTTACGGTCAAGAAGTTATTCATCTCCTCCAGGTATGTTCTTCCAGTTACCAAGACTTCATTGATGTTTTCATACTATTGGTAAGAAGAAAAGCTTATGCCTGATTTAGTTTGCTGTTGAAAAACTCGTGCAGTTGTACCTGGATTGCCATTGATAGGAAATCTACTGCAGCTAAAAGATAAGATAACTCACCAGATTTTTGCATACTGGGCAGAAATTTATGGACCTATTTATTCAATCAAAGCAGGAGCTTCTACTATTGTTGTCCTCAATAGCACTGATGTTGTCAAAGAGGTGCGAACGTAGCACATATAGGGTACTTCATGTATGAATTCTTCATTCATTATTTCATACTTAACTTTTTTTTTTTTTTTTTTACAGGCACTGGTGACTCAGTTCTCATCCATTTCAAAGAGGAAGCTTACATACGCAATGAATAAACTAACCAATAATATTATGATAACAAGTGACTCCAATGAATATCATAAGATGGCAAGACGACATGTAGTCACTCACATGTTGGGAGCCGGTGCTCAGAGACGACATCGTGCACACAGAGACATCATGTTAGATAATGTAGTGCATCGGTTACATTCCCATGCAAAGGAAAATCCTATGGACCAACCTGTAAACTTCAGACGAATACTCCAAACTGAAATCTTTGGTCTAGCTTTGAAACAAGTAAGCTACTTTTCTATTTCAATTCAGTATATAAAAATTTAATAGTCGTAACGTGATCAACTTGTATAATATCTTAATGTAAACCGGTCGAATTTAGGCGCTGGGAGTGGATTCAGTAGGTTCTTCAAAATACATCGATGGGCTTGGTGAAACCTTGTCCAGAGATGAGATCTTTAAGGTTCTAGTGTTGGACCCACTGTCCGGAGGAGCTGAGGTGGATTGGAGAGACTATTTCCCATATCTGAGATGGGTTCCAAATAAAAGCTTTGAAATGCACATTGGACGTATGGAGACACGCAGGCTACAAGTGATGAAAGCACTTATTGAGGAGCAACAGAAAAGGATTTCATCCGGAGAGGTATACTTCTGGCTCCATTAATATCTCCAGTTTAGATTTAGTTAGTTCTTAGCTATGCCTATATATGCTACTTCGAACGAACTCCTCAATACTTCATTCGGACCAGGGAATAAACTGTTATCTGGATTGTTTGATGTCCGAAGGGAAACCTTTTACAAAGACACAACTGACTATGTTGGTTTGGGAGACAATCCTTGTGGCTTCCGAAACAACTGTAGACACCGCAGAATGCGCCATGCATGAACTTGCAAAAAATCTGCAATATCAGGCAAGTTTTCCCAACTCACTCGTCATATAGAACTTCCTTCAACCTGACGACCTTAATCATTTTCCTGTCCGCCTTTATTCGTCAGAATCACCTGTACAGTGAAATTCAAAAGGTATGCGGAAACAACAAATACACCGAGGAGCAATTTTCAGGGGTCACATACTTGAGCGCCGTTTTTCATGAAACTTTGAGAAAGTATCCCCCTATACCCGTCAGTCCTCTGAGATTAGTACATGAAGATACTCAACTAGGAGGCTATGTAATTCCTTCTGGAACTGAGGTAATCGGAAGAATGGAAACCTAAGAACAAATTCATCTTCTTGTTGTAATTATTAATGCTAAAATTATACCTAACCAACCTTATCTGCTCTTGTTGTCTATATACTCGCAGATTGCCATCAACATCTATGGTTGTAATATGGACAACAAACAATGGGATTCACCAGAAGAATGGAAACCCGGGAGATTTCTAGACAGTAAGTATGATCCGAAGGATCTTCACAAGACTATGTCATTTGGAGGAGGGAAAAGAGTCTGTCCGGGAGCTTTGCAAGGTCTTTCGATTGCTTGCACCGCTATTGCTAGATGCATTCAAGAGTTTAAGTGGAGTTTGGAACTAGGAAGAAAGGAAGAAGACATAAATAGTGCATCACTCACTACACGAAAGCTCGATCCTTTGCTAGCAATCATAACTGCAAGAGATCATTGATGGAGCCGAGATTATATTTCATGTATTTTTCAAATATAAAAAGAACAAAATCTGTGGCACACAGAAAAACTGGTTACCGTTATATGTGATATATCTTTTCCTTCCATTTAAGCACCATGTCTTCAAACAAACGAACTTCTGATTATTTTTATCGGTAACCCCCATTGATAAAGTAACTATTTGATTGCTATAATGGTGTTGAAATGATTATTTAAGAGTTTTCTCATGTCACCATATATCATCGCAAAAATTAGATTTGTTTCGTCTTCCTATTGAATTTTTTTGACCCATTATATGGAAAGCAGGTCGAGTAAGAATACCCCGCCATAACCCCACCCATAAGTTCTCTTTAAATCATTAGGTAACCGAGCCTCTTCGCGACACCGCCGAATTTCTCAAGAATAAATTTCCTCCACAAACTAGTCTTCTCCTCTCCATATCTCCAGGACCATTTGGTTAACAAACCGTCGTTAGTGGTCTTCAAATTTCCGATGCCCAAGCCGCCCTCACTCTTAGGGACAAAAACTTATACTTCACATTTTTGAATACAATTTTGTTGACCCCCAATGCCTATCATGAAAATTATTGGGAGACACTACGAAATTCTGCATAGGTACCTTTTATGTCTGACCGTGGTGGTGAGTATGAAATTCCGTTGGATATTTATGTGAATAACATGGCATAATGTAGAGGTGTAAAACGTGCCGGCCCAGCACAACACATCCCACGAAATCACGTGCTTAGCGTGTTATGTGTCGTGCTGTGTTGTGCCGGAGATTATGACGTGCCGTGCTTAAAGGCGTCACTACAAAAATGAGGAGTTCTAGCTACGGTTTGCTAACCGTCAGAAGTAGAAACTGGCCGCCAGAAATATCCCAATAGCCGTCAAAAATATACATTTGTGAGGAGACTAACCGTCATGTATAGAGGCGTCACAACTGTTTTTTTGGCGGATTTATTCAATGTTGACGGTTTGTCAACCGCCAAATAGATCATCCTATAATTGACGTTTTTTTCCATTGAGAAATAAATCATCCCGAAATACGATTTTTTTGATTCGATCGGTTAAAAAACTCTAACAACCAACCGTTTTTCTATTTTCAAGGGTTTTGAAACCGTCGCTAGTATTTAAAATAAAATTAAAAAAAAAGATGAAAATTTGGTATGCAGAATGCCTTCCCTTATTTCCTGTCACAACCTGTTACAATAAAAAATCATGCCTCACAGAAGATATTCACAAACAAACAGGCATTCATTTTAACAAACAGGTTGCTAACATTGACAAATAAAAAAGACTTGCATACGTTATCAGTTCTGTCAAAAGGCTCAGAACATTGAAATTCGGACGAAGAGTATATCATCATCTTGTCATTGAAAGTAAAGCTATTAACTAAACCCGAAAAAAGAACACATCCAAAATGGTTGTGAAGGATTGGGATAAAATCAAAATACACCTGCAAGCAGGAAACCCCAAAAAGAAATGCCACATTCACTTGTATTAAAAAATACAAACATCTATCCTATGTTGTTTCGACTTGTTTGATATAATCCCCCTGTAGGTTGATGTAGATAGTTACCCTTGTATGCACCACCCCTGCTATACATCGATTCTTGCTCTCCAAATTAGCTTCGCAGCATATCGCCAATGCGAAAGTCCTATAAAATAATAATCATTTTGACCATCAGAGAAAAATTTCTTAATATGGATTTGGCGAAAGTTGTTGAACAAATAACACCTAGTTAAATTTACAACTGAAATCTTAAGGAAATTAGCCAAGTTCCATTGTGTAAAGAGATTACATTCCTTTTTTAGTGTCACATAAAGATGTCATGCCAGGCTCAAGTTTTAGTCAAGAATAAATGAAGAAAAAACCTAAAAATTACCAATTGCAAGCTAAATTAGTTACCTCGACAATTTTGAGGCTTTCAACTTCTTCCCCCAGTTCTGCTATCTTCTTTAAGCTTCTTGAAGTGGTCCATTGGGAGTTCCGATTTCATCACGTGTATCAAGTTCTGTCTCCAATTCAGATATACGCTTCATTGCAGCTTGAAGATCCCCAATAGTAATCTCCAGTTGTTGTCTAAGGTTCTCAATTTCAACATTTGGTTCATTGGTAGCTTTAGTTGATGATTCCTCACCCCAGTATTTCTTTGGTTTTACAGCATTGCCAAGACAACGAGCCCGACCCCCTTTATCTCGTCCCTTGATGTGTGCAAATGAATCATTTCTTCCTTGTAGCAAAATATGAGAACCTGGTTGGCTTGCTTGGTACTCCACTTCCTTCATTTCCTTCTAGAAACATGTCAATTTTCAAATTAACTTAAATTTCAATTCTTAAGTAACCTTAATAATAATGAAAAATAATTCAAAGTTGAAATGTGATAATACTATACAATTTCTTCAGCTAATTTGGGGTCCATCAATACTGCTTCGGATCTTCTCGTTTTCCTTTTCCTTGTATGGGTAACAAAGATAGAGCTCACAACGTTTAGGAGGTCTTCCTAGTTCCTTTGCCAACTACAAATAAATATTTAAGCATCTGACATATATATAAATCCATATATACATTACAAGTGAATACTCTTACTATCTTTACCGTCTTAACTGAACATAAAATTTTACCTCTACTGCATAGTTTGCATGTGGTCTGGAGCCTGTGGTATGTAGATTATTTTGTTTTGATATGTTTTCCTTATTTTTGTCACTTATTTCCTAGAAGAATAGAAAGATCTGTGTTAGGAATGCTTATTCTAGGCTTATCACTCAAAGAAATTAGTGTCACTTACTTTTTTCTTGGCATCATTTTCCCAAACATCAACTAATACCCTCCACTGGCTCTCAACAACATTTTTTGGTGGATTAGCAAGACGTTGTTCCAGAGTTGACCACTTCTTATACGCATCCACCTTAAGAGCATGTTTGTAATTTCTCCACCTTTCATTCAACTTGAGTTTGATCCAATCATTCAACTCGTCTGGTACGTCAAATATTTGCTGATAGTACAAGAAGGAAAGATTAAAATATTATTGATTTCCAGAGAATCAATGCAATATGGATATTTTTTTGAAATACTATGCATATGATTTTATACCTTCACTTCAAGTATGCAATTCTCAATAAACTCGGATGACATGTATTTCCAATCATGTACTGTCAATGGTAGTCTGTTGCCGTCTTGTGATAGATGGGTAACATATTTGCACATGAACTTACCATTCTTCCCCATTGGTGTTATGATACCAAATTCTACTGGACCCATTTGGACTGGTAACCTCTGATTTGGTAGGATCTCCCTCATAAAATTCAATTTTGCTTTACCTCGACCCATCCTACAAAAAAGGAAATAAATTTGAAGTCAGCACACAAATATAAGGAAGTTACTTATAAGTTAACTAACAATGTAATAGAGAAGTTACTTTGTGAATAAAATGACTAGCTACTTGCAAAGTCACATCAAAGCTTATCAAACTAAATATTCTTGGTTCAACTGATGCACTAATTAACATTCATTATCTGATCCACTATCAATATCAATATCATGTGGATCATTTTCATCATATATATCCCCATATATGTATTCCTCTTCTTCTGACTCTACTAATTCATTATTGCCGTTATCATCATCTTCTTCTTCTTCATCATCATCATCATCGGCATCTTCTTCTTCTTCGACATTATCATCGTTAAAACATATTTGTCTATCTTCCCGTACTTGTATTTTTCCCTTTCTCGTAGGAGCATCAACAATCACCCCCCCAGTCCCCTCATCTACAACGAAGCCAATATTATCATCTTCATTGTTTCCTTCCTTTCCAAATGGATCATTATCCAGTAGTTGATCTGGATTACCATCACCCATGTCAAAAACATCCCTAGGTTTATTCTTTACCACAACATTCCATTCCGATTCTCTTGGGTCTTGAGCATAAAAACTTGTCTAACTTGAGAGGCCAACACGTAAGGATCCTCTTTTTTGTGTCCCCAAAAGATGATTAAAATTAACAAGAGTGAACCCTAGGCTATCAACCTTCATACCAGAAGTCACTGCTCTTCCCGAAGTATTAACAACATTTGCCCAATCACACTCGAAAGTACATACGTACGACCTTGTCTATATGTCAGTTCAATTATGTCTGTAAGTAACCCATAGTATGTGCGTTCAGCATCATTGTCTGTGTTCTGTTGCGCCCCGTTTCTGAAGGAAGGCGCCGTTGACTCCAATGCAACACCGCTGTTCTGTGTCTTTGCTCCATATTCCTTACTGATAGTTTTGAAGTTATAACCTCTTGTTGTATAACCAGTGAATCGTCTCGCAGTTGAAAAGGGGCCTTCAGCAAGCAAATCTAGTCCTTCAAAGAAATGTCACTTTAGCTCGAGCAAGCAACTTAATATGATTTTTAAACCAATCAGCAAACTCCAGTTTGTGCTTTCGCAGGTGTTCAAGATCACTTAACCTTGGGTGCAACATTGCCAGAGTAGTTATGTGTTGCCTAAAAAAAATTTAGTCAAATTCATCAAATTAGTGCTAGTGAAAGACATATTAGTAACTCGATTAATAAATTGTGTGAGAAAAGTATTTCTTACGTTATGTAAGGAGCTACATCATCATCATTAGACAATATATAGTCATGCAACAACTTTCTTTGTAAGGAAGCTAAAGGAAACCGTTTAGGACTCCCAATGGGAGTATCATCAACGATATCTGAAAGGTCTGTTAGTTCGTGACTCGACATCTTTGAGGTACCTCGACAAAAATGTAACACATTCATCAGCTAAATAGCCTTCAGCAATAGATCCTTCTGGATGAGCTTTATTCCGCACATATTTCTTGAGAGTGTATAGATACCTTTCAAGAACAAAGTTTGACTCCAGGTCAATATTGGTATCACATTTAAATACATTAATTAATGGTAAAAATTAAGCGAACAAAAGTTTAAAACACATACCTTTCAATTGGGTACATCCATCGATACTGCACAGGTCCACCTAAACGCGCCTCTGTTGCCAAATGGATAGGCAAATGAACCATAATATCGAAAAAGGCAGGTGGAAATATTCGCTCCAACTCACAAATAATGACTACTATGCGCTTCTCCAGCTGTTCAAAATCTTCGGGGCGAGAGACTTTGGAGCACAATTCATGGAAAAAAGAACTTAACTCCATTAGTACATAACTAACTTTAGATGGCATCGTCTTCAGGAATGCCAAAGGTAACAACTCACTGCATAAGGACATGTGAATCATGGCTTTTTAGTCCAAATATTTTACGCTGTTGTACATTTACACATCTTGCAATGTGTGATGAATAACCATCAGGAGTCTTCAAATTCTTGAAAGACATTAAGAAACATCGTCTTTTCTTGCATTATCCATGGAGTAGCATGCTAAATGTAAGAAATACTTCCCATTTTCCAAGGGACGAGTGAAGTTCGGTCTGATCTTCGGAGTTGAAGATCAAATCTTGCTTTAATACCATCTTTAGTCTTTCCATCAATATCCATTACCGTACCCAGAACACTATCACAAACATTTTTCTCAAAGTGTGCATGACGTCTATGTTATGTTTGAGTATATTATTTTCCCAGTATGGCAGTTCATAAAATATACTCAATTTTTTCCAATTGCTCGCATGTTACCACAGTTGCATTTGATCCCCGTGCTCTTCTCTTGCGTGGACGATCGCCATTCAAATTCGCTCAAACTGCTTTCCAAATATATGTGGAATGTCTTTCAACTTTTGCAAGATATCTGTCCCTAACAATGGGTTTGGAGGTGGACTACGATCCACATTTCCATCAAAATCCTTCTTAAGTGATGTGCGAAACCTATGATTCATAGGCAAGAAGCGTACTTCGTGGCCCATGTAGATAGTTTTTCTTCCATTCTTCAACCATTGGTGCCGAGTATCTTCAAGACATGTTGAACATGCCAATTTACCTTTATTACAACATCCTGAGAGCATTGCAAGTCCAGGATAATCACTTATGGTCCATAATAACCCCGCACGCAAATTGAACATTTCATTTCTTGAGGAATCAAATGTGTCTACGCCTTCCTCCCATAACTCCTTAAGCTCATCTATCAACGGTCTCAAGTACACGTCAATATCGTTACCTGTGATAAGAAATATTAATCCTTGGAGTTTGTAAATTTATAAGAAATCGAAAAATGGCACAACATACCACAAATACTGCAATGCAAAGAAACAAAAGCTTGCTAATACATGCAAAAACATGCTGGAGCACTATACAGGGAGATGGCAATTACAAATGACTAGATTTCACTTTGATCACATACAAAACCAAGTTAATTAACATATCTACTAACTAATGCAGGGGACCACATACTAAGTGTGAACACTAAATTCTATAGAAAAAAAGTATTTGTCGCAGTGCTAGACAAAAATATCTTGTCTGAAAGTAAAAGGTTTAAGCATCGAGAGCATTAGTATTCATGGCCATCACATGCTTATAATCAACAGTCAATTACAGTAAGCAGGACTATGTAAAAAAACATAACTCCATGGATAGTTCATAAGCAAAGCTAAGTTAATCAAGTCAAAAAGTCGTCAACTTTAATAGTAATATAGGGAATAAAACCTTGACTTATTCTATCACTTGAGAAATAAAATCCAGTGATAAAGCTTTCAAAAAAAATAGCGACTCAAAAACAAAAAAGAATGAACGTAAAATGTAATTACCTGGGCTGTGCGGGCTAGGTATAAGCGACACGGATATCATGTTAGGTCAAGCCATGCATAACCATGGCGGTAAGTTATACGGTAAAAGAACCAAGGTGCCATGTGCTATGTGGATTTCTCATTGAACTGTATGGACTGAATCCGTCGGTTGATAAACCTAATCTTATATTCCTTGAATCAGCTGCAAAAGTTGGATTCATCTCATCGAACTTATTCCAAGCTTCAGAATCAGCTGGATGTCTCAATACCCCATCTCTCGTACGCACTTCATGATGCCATCTCATATTTGCAGCAGTCTTTGAACACATGTATAACCGTTGTAGCCGTGGCTTCAAAGGGAAGTGACGAAGAATCTTGGCAAAGCGTTTTCGTTTTTCCATCTTTGTAACGAAGCTTTACAAACGGTACATGACTTAAGATCAGCAGTCTCTTTATAATACAACATACAATCATTGGGACACGCATCAATTTTGTTATAACACAATCCCAACTCCGAAAGTACCTTCTTGCATTGTGTGAAGTTTTCAGGCAAAGTGCACCCCTCTGGAAATGAATCTCTCATAAGTTGGAGCATCTCTTTGAATGACTTATCGTTCATCCCACCAACACACTTGTAGTTCCAAAATATGACAACAAAAGACATCATTGACATTTTGTCGCAGCCAGGATACAATGGCTTCTTTGAATCTTCTAACAACTTATAGAACTGTGCTGCTGAATTACCACTTGGTATGCTACTCGCTCCCACGTTTATATCTCCCATATCATCATCTTCACACATAGGTACTCCATATGCATCTCGAATCATTCCTGTAATATCATCTCCAAGTCCTTCACTTTCATTATCACCAACCTCAGCATTTTCATTTTCTGCCCCGACATTAGAAGTAGAAGGAAACGTTGAGCGGAAATTTTCACCGTGATGATACCATACTGTGTAGCTCTTTGTCATACCACAACTTACCACATCATCATATATCTCATCTTTGGTCTTGTAATAAATATTGGTGCACTCCTTGCATGGACATTTCATTTTATTACTTTCAGTAACAAACCCATTTTCAAAAGCATGGTCTAAGAACAACCTCAAACCAACATCAAACTCCTTACTCAACCGGTCATGATGAACCCAACTCTTATCCATTTCTTTGAAAACTGAGATACTTTCAAACCAAGAGAACAATGAAAACATTAACTTGGATATGCATACAGACAGTTTCATCATTTCGAATATGATAAGTTTGTTCCTATTGTCATATAATCATATACCAAATTCACCAAAAATTCCTATCCAAACTTGTCTAACCATAATTTCATATAAAACCCTTTTTACAGATCAAATGGAACCTCATTATTACTTTATAATCAAATTGAACTTGCAAAAATTGAAAATCGAACATATCCTCTTTGATTCAAATTTTTAGTTCCATCTGGCGATATCAAACTTGAAAATCAAATCTAAGTTAATAAAATTCCAAATCAAAATAAATCAAATAATAAATATTGAAATTCAAACTTGTGATTCTGTAATCAACAAACCCTTTATCGTTAGCTTCTAATCTTCTTTCAAAACTTCATGAAAGATTAAAACTTGGGGTTTGAAATATAAAATCCCCAAATTTTAAAAACCCATCTTATTCAGTAAAACTCCCAAAATTTCAAAAAATCTAATCAAATTTCTTTTTCAACTATGAATCTATATATAAACTAAAGAAAATTGATTTTGTTCTAACTAGCAATGAACATGTATCTAGTACAATTTAACACATAAACCCAAAGAAAATTAAAAACAAATCGAAATCTAAAGAGGGGAAATTTCACCTTGATTAGTTGCTTGCAGGTAACTTATACGCAGTTACCAACTTATATCTTGCAAAAAAAGAAAGAAAAAAAAAGAAAGAAAAAAACTCTTAAGCAACTTCAACAAGATCGATCGATTCGATCTATGAATACTGTATAGAAAAATAACCCACTAACAAGAAGAGAAATCAAAGCAAACCTCTATATACCGTTGTGAGCAAAGATGGACGGGATCTGATGAGAGCTGTGGTTTTACGGTGAGAAAGACGGGGACAGAACAAGCTCGAGCTCTCTCTCTCTGAAAACTAAGAAAAAATGAAAGATAAGAGATAAACTGTTTCTCTAGAAGATAAAAAAAAAATAATAATTTTTAATTTTTCCTCTCGAAAAAATTTGAGGGAGATTTAACTTTCACCAAAATTAAAGAGGGAACCCTAATTATTTAGCCGCGAAATTTTCACAATACCGACGGATTTATTGATGCCTCCATGGATGGATACATTTTCGACGGATTATGATCAACCGTCGCAAATAAAGAGATTAACAGTTGCGGTTCTTTCCAATCCGTCACAATCGTAACCAATGTTGACTAATATTTAGTATTTGTGAGGGTTATTGACCAACCGTCGGGAATATACACTATTTTTGACGGCCCCAAACTTTGAGCCGTCTTAACAACTCCTCATTTTTGTAGTGCGTGCTGGGCTGGGCTGTGGCAGAAAAATAAACGTGTTGTGCCGTGTTGTGCTGTGCCAGGCACATTTATTTTATATTTTCCAATATAAATGTTTTCCAAATATTTAGGTATTGTATGTGTTATTATGAAAATAAGTCAACGTAACGGTAGCAGAATGTCAATAATTGTCTAGAATAAAGTTTTTTTTGTGAAATATATACAAAATGTGATGTATTATGCCATGTTTTGTAGTATTTTATACATATTATGACGTGCTTTCTTAACGTGCTGTGCCGTGCCACGTGCTAATCCGTGCCGCGTGCTGTGCTGGGCTACTGTGCCAATTAGTCAAACTCAGCACGTCCCATTTGACTAACGTGTTTTGTCGTGCTAGGCTAAGTCACGTGCTGGGCTGGGTTGTGCTCAAATTTTAACGTGATGTGCTGGGCTGGCACAACCCAATTTACACCTCTAGCACAATGCACGACAGGACGGCCCATTATTCACCCCAATCCAATAGTGTAGCTGAACGAAAGAACCTTACCCTTAAGGATATGATGAATTCCATGTTAATTAGTTCAGAAGTACCTTGGAACTTGTGGGGGAGGCTATCCTCTCAGCCACTTACATCCTGAACAGAGTACACTTTAAATGATCAAATAAAACTCCATACGATTTATGGAAAGGTAGACAACCATCTTATGCTTACTTCAATGTGTGGAGGTGTTAGGGAAAGGTGAACATCCCGCCTCCCAACTGAACTAAGCTAGGACCCAAAACTGTTGATCGTGTTTTCATAGGGTATCCTGAGCATACTATTGCTTATGGGTTTATGGTTGTGAATTCTAAAATTTCTAACATAGAATTGAATACAATTATGGAGTCCAGGGATGCTTAATTTTTTGAGAAAGTTTTTTCTATGAAACGTGATTCTCGAAATAGATGTTTAAATGATCCCATAGATTTGCTGTCAAATTTTCAATAATTACCTTTAGAAGAAGATGCACCAGAATTAGAACCTAGAAGAGGTGCTAGAACTGAAAAAACCTATCTTAATTTCATTACATACCTAGCCGATCCACATACTTATAAAGAATTCATGGCTTCTTCTGAAGCTCCATAGTAGAAAGAAGCGTCCATTGGTGAAATGGATTCCATCATACAAAACAGTACATTTGAGACTGTAGATTTACCTCTAGGGTTCAAGGCCATATGTTATAAATGGATCTTGAAGAAAAATGTAAGATAGACGGAATCGTTGAAAAATATAATGCTAGGTTGTTAGCTAAAGGATACTAACAGAAAGAAGGTAAAGATTTCTTTGACACCTATCACCGGTGACTGGAATTACCTCCATTAGGATGTTATTGATAAAGTTCCTTATGAATTTAGGAGGTCTAGTGTATTTTCTAATGGATCTATTCACTGGTTAGACTGTGTCAAGAATAGACCACGCAAATGTAAGATTGTGGCTTTTGATTTGGCAGATGAGGAGTTTGAATCTGTCCCATCACCACCGTTGTATTATGATACTAATAGAATAATCCGTGAACTGGTAGAGTTGGGAGGGAATTTATGTCTTCTTGGCATTATACCGTCAGTGACCAAGGCCTCGTAGATATATTTATATGGGCATTCAAGAAAGTGGTTAATAATAAAAGGGTCATGTCGTGTCTCCCATGTAGAGGGATTGATGGAAAAGGAAGAACAATTCTCATTGAAAACAACAGAAGAGATAAGTCTATTTAAGTACAGGACTTAAGACAAGAAAACAGGCTATCAAAGACAGCACACAATATAATAGCTGTCATTACTAAAAGAACCCACTATTATACTATAAGCACACTAAATAGTTAGAAACATAAATAATTGTCTTTAGTTCACTAGACCCCCTAAAACTGGAGTGGAAGCAGAACCTTCAGCTTGTCTCTTAGGAATGCAAATCTTGGATCAGAGAGACCCTTAGTAAATATATCAGCATCTTGATGAAGAGATGAGATATAGGTCACCTGCAAATGTTTGGATTGAACTAATTCCCTAACAAAGTGAAAATCTTTAGCCAAGTGTTTCATCCTGCTGTGAAATACAGGATTAGAAGACAAAGAAATTGACCCTTTGTTATCACAGGCAATAATAGGTGGTATTGATAAGAACACATGTAAATCTCTTAGAACCTGACATAGCCAAAGAACTTTTGCTGCAATTTTGGATAATGACATGTATTCAGCTTCTGTGGAGCTCCTAGAAATAGTTGGTTGTTTCTTGGATGACCAGGATATAGGGTTAGAACCAAAAAATATACAATGTCCACTTTTTCATCTTCTATCATCTATATTACTAGCCCTGTCAGCATCTGTGTAACCTTTGAGAGTAGTAAAACCCTTAGTAAAGAGAAGTCCATAGCCAAGAGTGCCTTTAATGTACCTTAAAATTCTTTTAGAAGATGTAAGGTGAGTAGTTGTTGGAGCTTGCATGTGTTGACATATCTGATTGACAGCATAAGAGATTTCTGGTCTTGTCCAAGTGAGGTATTGTAGAGAACCATCAATTGATCTATACTCAGTGGGATCAGCTAGTAAGTCACCATCTGATGCTGATAATTTGATGTCAGAACAAGGAGAATTACAAGGCTTGATTCCAAGGAGATTTGTCTTGTTGAGAAGATCCACTGCATATTTAGTTTGGCATAGAAAAAGACCTTTTGAACTTCTGTGAACCTCAATACCAAGGAAGTAATGTAGATCTCCTAAATTTTTGATAGGAAAATGAGTACCAAAGTAAGATATTAATGATGCACCGTGAGAATTGTCATTGCCTGTGATGATAATATCATCAACATAAATCAGGATATAGGTAAGTTTAGAACCAAATTTCTGCACAAAAAGACTGGAGTCAGCTGGTGAAGCAATGAAGTCAAGACCCACTAAAACATCAACTAGTTTCTCATACCAAGCCCTTGGTGCTTGTTTAAGACCATAAAGTGACTTTTGAAGTTTGCATACATAGTGTGTATGCTCTGCATCTTGAAAACCAGGTGGTTGTGTCATATAAACCTCCTCCTTCAAGTCACCATGAAGAAAAGCATTGCTTATGTTCAACTAAGTGATCTTCCATTCAAAATTGACTGCAATAGATAAAACCAACCTGATTGTAGCAGGTTTCACAACAGGACTAAAGGTATCTGTGTAGTCAATACCTTCAAGTTGATGAAAACCCTTCGCTACAAGCCTGGCTTTGCGCCTTTCTAGTGTACCATATGCATTATATTTGGTTTTAAAAACCCATTTGCAACCAACCAAGTTTTGAGAAGGATCAGGTGGTACCAAAGACCAAGTAACTTATTTCTTGAGAGCTGTATTTTCATCATACATTGTGTCTAACCACTCAGGAAATTTAGCATCCTGAGAATAAAAAGTTGGTGTAGTAGAAGAATTATTAGCCAAATAAGCAGTAGGAACTGGATATTTGGTAGAGTAAAGATTTTGGTTTGAAAATGCCATGTTTTGATCTAGTAAGCATTTGATGAGTATTTAGTTCAGTGGAATGAACAGTGATAGGAGGATTAATATCAGTAGGTGTTGATATAGTGGTTGAACTAGGAATGTCAGGTACAGTATGAGAAGTGAGAGTAGAAGTAGATATAGAAGGTGAAATTGTGTCAAGGATAGCAGCAGACATGTCAATACCAGAAATTGAAAAGGGAGATGTGGATGCAATGAGTGTAGAGTATGGAAAATATGATTCAAAAAAGTTGACATGTCTATACACAATTTTTTTACATGTGACAGGATTGAGGCACCTATACCCTTTTTGTTGTTTACTATAACCAATGAAAATACATTGTTCACTTCTAGGTTGAAGTTTAGAAGTTGAATATGGTTTAAGCCATGTAAAACAAAGACACCCAAAACTCTTTAGAAAAGAATAATCTGGAATTTTTTGAAATAGAGTTTCAAAAGGAGATGAATATGAGAGAGATTTTGTGGGTAATCTATTTATGGTGTAATTGGCAGTAGATAAGGCTTCAAACCAGAATGATAGAGGTAGAGTGGATTGAAGTAAGAAATTCCTAGTAATATCAAGAAGATGTCTATGTTTAGATTCAGCAACACAATTTTGTTCTGGTGTATTAGGACAAGTGATTTCATGATTGATACCATGAACAGAAAGAAATTTGTGAAGTTCATGATTAACAAATTCTCCTCCTCCATCAGTTCTTATGCATTTTATTAAACAAGATAACATATTTTCTACTGAAGATTTGAAATGTAAGAATACATTTTTGAAGTCAGACATATGTGTAAGAGGAAACACCCAACAGAATTTTGAATAGTCATCAATGATATTAACATAATATTTGTGACCTGACAAAGATGAGACAGGAGCAGGACCCCATACATCAAGATGTAACAGTTGTAAAGGAGAAATAGAAAAGCTAGTTGAAATAGAAAAAGGTAGTTTATGACTCCTTCCTTGTTGACAATGAACACACATGACAGGCTTGGACACAATAGTGTCAAGTTTTATTGTTTTATAGACTCTATTGAAGGATTCAAAGGAAGGATGAGCAAGCCTTCTATGCCATATCACATGTGAAGCTTTGACACAAGACATTGCTGTTGGTAAAGAAGATATTGAGGGTTTTGAGTTGAATATAGGTAATAAACCATTTTCACTGGGCCCCTGAAAAAGAATCTTCCCTGTGTGAATATTCTTGATACAGAAATCAGAATGAGTAAAGGTTAGAGAACTATGGTTATCTTTAGCAAATTTGTTAACAGAAATGAGATTTTGTGAGGCTTGAGGGACATGAAGAATATGATTGATATAAAAAGTGTGTTTAGGAACAAAATTTTTGGATTTCCCCCAATGCTTAATGGACATACCTGCTCCATTTGCTGTACCAATGACATCAGCACCAGAATAAGATGTAGAATCCTAAAGATTACCAATATCAGAGGTTAAGTGATTGTTTGCACCAGAATCCACGTACCAGGGATTTTCACCAAAAATATTTGCTGCTGCTAGCATGGAATGAATGTTTCTTGGAGGTTGACGACCTTGATAAGCAAAATTCATGCGGTTCCAACATTCAGTAGCTTCATGACCATACTTCTTGCATATTTGACATGTAGGTCTATCTCCAGCATAAAGATCAGAAGGAGGTGGTCTTGCAGAAGGATAAGTTGGTGTTGCTGTTGGTGAAGGAGTAGGCAAAATACCATATGCATAACCTCTACCAGAAGAATTATGTTGAGCACGACCACCACCAAAACCACCTCTATGTGAAAAATTATTACTGTCACCACCTCTATGAGAAAAATTATTACCACGACCTCTACCTGGGGGTCTATAAGAAGCAACAAAAGCTTTATTGCTAGATTCAGCAACCAAGAACTTATTCCTTTCAGAGACAATCATTTCTTCAGTAATTAACAGATTATGAAGTTCTATACTAGAAACAGGGGGATTTCGAATTCTGATAGAAGTAGTGAAAGCATTATATTCTGAGTTTAAAGAAGAAAATATGACAACAACAAGTTCATCATCTGTTACCTTAGAACCAGCGGCAGCAAGTTGATCTGAAATAGACTTAATCTCATTGAGTAAAGCAGAAATAGTTCTATCACCTTGTTTAATAGACTGAAGTTTTGTACGTAGATGTATTGAATGTGTCGAAGAAGATCTGGCAAATCGATCTTCAATATTTTTCCACAATTCATAAGAAGTGGAAGATCCTTTGAAGTAGGGGATAACTGCATCAGAAATTGTTGAATTAATCCATAGGAGAATCGTTGAATCTTCATCAATCCAGTCTAAGTACAAAGAATTCTCAATTCCATTGAGTTCATTTCTTGGAGATGTATATTGAGGAGGACAAGGCAGCGATCCATCAAGATACTTCATGATTCTGAATTTTCGAATTACAGGAAGCATAAGAGATTTCCATGTTAAAAAATTATCATCCTTGAATTTGAGATGAACAATACTAGTCAGTTGATGAATAGGAACCCTAGAAATTGAAGTAGAAGTAGGATTTTCCATAGTAGATGTTGAAGATGATGTGAATTCGTGAATCATAAAAGATTGAGAAGAAAAATAAAGAATCTGGCAAAGAAATTGATCAAAGATTATGAAAATAAGAAATCAAGAAAAAGATGAATCAAGAAAAGAATTTTAGATGAAGATCCATATGGCTCTGATACCATAGAGGGATTCATGGAAAAGGAAGAACAATTCTCATTGAAAACAACAGAAGAGATAAGTCTCTTTAAGTACAGGACTTAAGACAAGAAAACAGGCTGTCAAAGACAGCACACAATGTAATAGTTGTCATTACTAAAAGCACCCACTATTATACTATAAGCACACTAAACAGTTAGAAACAAAAATAACTGTCTTTAGTTCACTACCATGTGCAATTACCGAGAGAAACTTCTTCTAGGGAGCAAAGATGCATTCAGTTTGGAAGCCATATGCATATACCGTTATGACTCTAATAACTCTAATAATTTTACTTTAAGCAGATCTTCAGGTGCCTACAAACACCTATGGCTCATGCGTTCAAATAATTCCTCACATGAATGCTCTTGTTTCCTTGAAAGATATAGGAGAATGCAAGTAAAATTGAATGTTGGAACCATTCGCGCCATCAATTTTTCAATCAATTGCCTTAATTGGTCTACATATTAACGATCATATCATTCCCTTGATATAGTCTAGAGAATGTGTTTCATTTATCTTTGAAATTTTTTAGTTTTGATGGAGGCTATTTCTTCTTCGTAAACTTTTGTCCACTGCTTCTTATGTCAATATTTCCATTAGAGTTTTATGATAATAGAGGTCAAAGTATATATTTTTCCCACAATGTGTCAATCCTCTAAGAAGTTGAAACTAGTAAGACCACTTATATATGCAGATGATCAGCTACTTGCCACAGCTCGGATGGTCACAGCAACAGGGTATGACAATATTCGCTGGGGCACAATAATCATAGACCAACTTCAGCATCAAGCATTAGCAGGTACGTTCATTAAAAGAGGCAAAAAAATGTCAGCAAGAAACTGAACTAGTATTGCTACTAAAAATTAAAGAAGCAAGAACGCGAAGCAGGGACCCTCTGTTAGCACTACTTCTATTAAAACGTAATATTACTAAAAGCCATTTGTTCCGAGTCACTACATATTTGGTTAAACTTAATGAACTAAACATGAACTTCCCAGTCAAGTTCTTTCTGTTCACCAGAAAGATTTCAACATCACTTCGTCATCAACTTGGGGTGGCGTGGCTAAGGAGCTTAGCCGTAACCTGGATGAGCTAGCATGGAGTTTAGCAAATACATGTGGCCATTGTTGTTTCATCAGCATATGTCAAAAAGTATGTAGGTCTGTCTTCTGCCCCATTATACCTAAGCTTTGGCATTTCAAGCCAATTTGAGTCGTTGGAAGCATACCATCTGAAGCTAACTTCAGCCGTCCTATACCCGTCAGTACGAAACACCGAAGCAGTTTTATATAATTTGAGTCCTCATTGTCAGATATCGGTACTGGAGGATACTGGAGCGACATTGATTCTTTCACACTTTGTCAAAACTTTTCAAACAAATATTTATTAAACACTACTGGGAGATTTTGTTTCATTAAGAACCCTCGGTTAATACTGTTAGGAATCATCAGGCCTAACTAACCTCGGAAACAGGCTTGCAAGGTTAGGATTTCCCAAGGCTTATTAAGCGACGTGGTACTATTTAACACCCCACCCCCCACCCCAATGACTAGGGATACACTGACTAAGTGGCACGGAAGCCACGAATGCACA
Organism: Papaver bracteatum; assembly: GCA_023529315.1. Classification (NCBI taxonomy): domain Eukaryota; kingdom Viridiplantae; phylum Streptophyta; class Magnoliopsida; order Ranunculales; family Papaveraceae; genus Papaver; species Papaver bracteatum. The sequence goes on along the minus strand of JAJJWX010001443.1, from coordinate 1,047 downwards.
CTGGCGGATACTGAGTGGTACGGAAACCACGGACACACGGATGAATACGGGTAGCGTTGAGTGGGGTCTGGCTCTGATACCATGTTAGGAATCCTCGGGCCTAACTAACCTCGAAAACAGGCTTGCAAGGTTAGGATTTCCCAAGGCTTATTAAGCATGGGACCTAGGTTGCCCTAGGCGATGTGGTACTATTTAACAAATACTACTGTTGTTGACATTTTTCGCGCTATGTAGAAGCCACAAACATTTGTACTCTTTCACTTTTGTTGCTGCAGCAATGTTTGAGTATATACAGTATTAGTTTTCAATAAGATAATGCATTTCTTCAAACGAGCCTCTAACTTAAATTCTAACGGGTATTGTATAAACTATAGCTACATACATGGGGTAAAATGCCAATCATAGTTTGGAGTGCATACCCAAACATACATTGATGGATGTTTGGTGGACTTTTGGTGCATGGGTACTTATAATGTGTTGCTTTCAATGGCGGACTTTTCCACAAAACTACTTAAGTTGCTTACTCCGACTTTTTTATAGATTTTGCAACGTAAAGGCAAGTCGGAAGGTGCATCGCACGTGCGTCTTTGCTAGTTATAATAGATCTCGAACATCTTTTTCTACTCTTTTGAGGTATAGTTCGATAAAATGCTTTGAATGAGACCGATTAATATGTACCATAAATATAATGCATTCTTCATTGCTATGGCAATCTAAAATAACAAAGTTAAGGTTAAGAATATGAGTTTGTCAATGGGGTTGTTCATGGAATCTTTCATTAAACCTAATAATCCAAAATACTTCCTTGTCATAACTTTACTCATTTCCTTGGTTATAGGTTTTGTTTGGATGGTTACCATCCTAGAATGCTATGTCATTAGAAACAAGAACTTGCTACCAAAAACTTATTCATCTCCTCCTCGTATGTTTTTCTAGTTACCAAGATTTCATTAATTTTGTATAGTTATAAAACGTGCAAGAAGCCGATCTTCATTTATTGACTCTCTTGAGGTATGTTAAACGTGCAGGAATTGAAGCTTATCTTCA
>JAJJWX010001441.1:0-36889 GCA_023529315.1 Papaver bracteatum | reverse complement strand
AAAGATATTCCTTAACAACTAAGAAGGAAGTAAATCCCAATATCGAATTTAAATAAGTTAAGAATCTTTTAATTAAGGTTTTTAATTATATATGGAAAATAAGAATTAGTAATGTGCATTTCCTAGTTAATGATTTTCCAAGGAAATTTCGATCATTATTTTTAGACAGTGCATTCACAAGAATTATGAAAACCAAATTTGGGTTAATATGGAAAAATATCTTGAGAAGATTTTCGGTTTTGGAAATTCCTTGGTGTCCAAACTTCCTTGTCTATAAATACTTTGAGTTTGCATTTCTAGCAAACTAATCCTTCGTGACAGTAAACTTCCTCTGTTGTACTGTTACTGGTGAAGCCGCCTATCAGAGAGGAGAGTAATCTAATTAGGTGAATCTCTTACGGCCGCTCAATTTAAAATCTTCTTTGGTATTGAGAAGCTCTAGCGCAACCCGTTGGTGGGGGAACTAGATATTGCGGTTTATATTTAGTTTTCTTATTGATTTGATTGACTAACGGTGGTTGAACTTTGATTGCACCTAGTTTGTTTATGCTTGAGAATCTTCTCTTATGATATAAGATTCACTCAAACTAGTTCAAGGTTTCGACAGGGATCTTTAGATTGTTGTTAGATCTAAAGACGATCTTGTGATAATCCATTGTTAACAGACTCCGTTCTGTATGTGATTGATCACAAGAGATTCAAGTAGTTGTGTGCAGGTGTTTATTGAAGATCTAAAAAGATTTGAAGACAAAGAAGAGAAAGAAGATTACTGACTTGGTTTTATAATCTTTGGTGTGCACTGTATTTGCGGGTTTTCCCACAATACACCCCTTATCATATCTTGATATTAATTTCTAGGTCTTCCTATACAAATGGTAGTAAAATTGCTAAAATTATAAACGGACACCAAGATTTTTTACATGGTTCGATCAATTTGATCTACATCCATGATTCTTCACTATGATTGTTTAAGTTTACATTTGATTTACATTGATAATCTCCATTAATGGAGTTCTAAGTCTAATTTTGGGGAAGAAGATGATAAAGGAAAAATACATTTTCTCTCTCTAAAAATCTCTCTGCAAAATATCTCTCTCTCCCTTCCAAAATTATCTCTCCCTTTCTCTCTCCTGCTCTTCTCTTTATATAGGTATTTTCATGGTGGATGACAGCTCACATTCAACTCATATTTCCCATTTTTTAGGATTTCTTCTATGCTCCTTGCAGGCTCTGCTATCGTGCTCGCAGGATCTGCTATCGTGCTCGCATGACTCATCTATAACCACAAAATCTTCGTTTCCTGCCTTGCTCTCGTGAGCTCCCGCCTTGTGATCGCGAGCATTCTCTCCAACCACAAAATCTTCACATATTTCTCATGTTTTATCCTGTCGTTGTCTATTACGTCATTCTTTGAATTATTCTGCGGCGCTCGCGAAATATTATTGAAGAGTTTTCGGTGACGCTCGCAGAAGTGTCGTTAATCTCTCGTGAATGTAATTGTGGCGATATTCTGGTCCTACATGCACAATACTTGTTTGGGTAACATAGGATCCAACTATAATCGATTTATCCTTTGGGTGTTTTGATAGAATAGTTGAGAAGATCGGCATCAACAAAATTCTTTGTATTAAGAGTGTTGTTGGCTTAATATTAACGATTATCTTTTGGTGATTGAACATAATATAAATATTGGAACTTGGCAAAAGAGTTTATGTTAAGATAAATAGAAGAGCCTTTGCGTAACTCATATCACTTGGTTGAAGAGAGTTGGTACCAAACAGATTTGTTGTTCCTTTACTGTTTGGAATACGAACCAAAGAAATTGGCCCAAGTACGTGACTTGTTTACAGGTTGGAGGTGTGGGAATACATACGGAACTAGGTGAACTTTAGGTTTAGTTGCTTGGTGTCAACTATACGAAGTTGGTTTATTTTGTATAGCGGCTTAATCCTAAGAGTATTCAATTCTAGACAAGGTCCCGGGGTTTTTCTGCATTTGTGGTTTCCTCATTAACAAAATATTGTTGTGCCATTTACTTTATATTTCCGCATTGTAATTGTTTTATTATAATTAAAGTAAACTGCACAAACATTAATTCCTATTTCTTGATACGTGAATCCTATTGTGTTTGCTTAAGTCCGAACCTTTGTATCAAGTAAACATACTTCGTTGTTGTATTATCTCGATATCGTATCCATAGACGATTACACGAAGTGTGAACCGATTAGTTGTATTGTGTCGACTCAGTCCATAGACAATCACTTTCGGAGAAAGGACTTATAGGAAGGAAATTTTTTAGCTTAGGGAATATTTGGGTACCCTCGCCTTTTCAGTTTCAATGATTGAAATGAGAGTTTAGATAATATAACCAATGGAGGATATAAGCATTGTTGTGGAAACACATATATATATATACAAGTACTTATTCCTTGAACCAAAGTTTGCGAACTTTGTTGATCAAGAGAACCGAAGAAGTGCGTGAGCTTCAGTCCACGAACTGGCGAAGTTCTCAAACCCGAGAATTTCTGCCGGAGCTTGTGAACTCCATCCGGAGACTTAAGTCAACGAACCCAGTCTGCGAACTTGAGTAGGTTATGTCTAAAAACGATATTTGTGAACTCATCTCTATAAACTAAGGAATGTTATTTAAAACCGTGGCTATGTATTTCATGAACCGATTCGAGTGAATCAAATCGTTTTTGCTTCAATTGTGTCTGGTGTAGTACATAAAGATCTAAGAAATTGAAAAACTCTCTAACTAGTTCATTTGAGTCATTTGAACTAGTTATGGTGAAGAAGAATATGGTTGATATGAAAGTTATCATATGGCTAACCATTTGGTTATCTATTGTTGAACCAACTAATATACAAGTTTTGGTATGGTTACACAAGCCTAGAAACGTGCATTACATGTGTGTATAACAAGATAAGTTTTCGATCTAACGGTAGACAAATATTAGCTTGAATCTAATCAGGTTTTCATCTAACGGTGAATATTGAATGCTTTGTTACTAAGCTAACATTTATTGCAAACCCTGATTTGAAAGACTATATAAGGGAGAACTCTAGCAACTGGGAAACCTAATCCCCACACCTTACGTGTGATACTAGTTGCATAGCTAGAGTCGATTCTCCTTTAACCCTTTGGTTTTTTCTTCTAAATCAGGTTAACGACTTAAAGACTTCATTGGGATTGTGAAGCCAGACCGATACTACTTTTATCGTAGTTGTGTGATCTGATCTTGCATCTTTTATCATACGAGTACAATTTTAATAATTGGCTAGAGATTTCTATCTCCAATAGGAAAGATATAAAAGTAATCACAAACATATTCGTCTCATCGTTTGTGATTCCACAATATCTTTTCTCGCTGCGTCGATTAACATTATTGTGACGTGATTGATAAAGCTGAGCTGTTCTTTGGGAATATAATTCTGGTTTTATCAATTGGTTCATGTTCACCATGATTTATCAAAAGACAGAACAAAACTTGTAGGTATATTCATGGGAGACGGATTTATCTATTACTGTAGACTTTTCTGTGTGATACATATTGGTTTATTAAAGTCTTCGACTTTGGGTCGTAGAAACTCTTAGTTGTGGGTGGGATCAGCTAAGGGAATCAAGTGTGCACTATGATGCTGGGATCAGAGATGTGGGAGCATAACTGTACCTTGAATCAGTGTGAGATTGGTTGGGGTTCAACTACAGTCCAGACCGAAGTTAATTTGGAGTAGGCTAGTGTCTGTAGCGTCTTAATACAGTGTATGTTTAATCTGGACTAGGTCCCGGGGTTTTTATGCATTTGCGGTTTCCTCGTTAACAAAATTCCGGCGTCTGTGTTATTTCATATTCTGCGTTATATTGTTTATCCTTATAATTGAAATAATACAGGTTGTGCGTTGAAAATAAATCAATTAGAATATCCAACCTTTGGTTGTTGATTTACATTGACTGACACTTGGATATTGGTTTTTGGTACCATCCAAGTTATTCCTTATATTTGATTAAAGACTCACTGATTTCTGTTAGCTTGAGTCAATCAAATAAAGAGAGAGATAATAACTCCTTGAGATATTCTTATCTAGATTGAGTCTGACTGTCTAGTTGATTCTCTATAAAGTAACTCGGAGTTTGTCCATACAGATTTCTAATCGAAATATTAGGTGTGGTTGTTAGACCCCCGCTTTTTCAATTTGTATCAGAGCAGGCAAACACATTTAAAGACCTTATAAGTATGTGTTTGTAGCGATATGACTCTATGGACAGTAGTGATATCTCAATAAATGCACCACCAGATCCAGGGATTTCAGAATTCTCTTCCATGACTGATTTAATAAAATATGTAGAAGAAATTCTGTCTAAACCTCCTCCAGGTTTAAAATCCTTTGGAGTCTTCCCAGGGCTTGAAATGAAACTAGAAAGCTTATCTCTTGATGTTGAGGTATACCTCCAGAAAGAAAAAGAATCTCTTGATAGGCTGAATCTAGTTATGATGAATAATGTTCATGTTGAGGCTGATATTGATTTAATAATCAGTCAGAGCCATGCTCCTCCTCTGTGTAATCCAATTGGTTGTAACATACTGAACGAATTACAAGAGGATTTTAAATCTCATTCTTTAGACTGCATCACCTCAAAGCATGAATCGATTCATTGCTCAATTCCTGATACTTCCCATCAAGACAATGATATTGTATTCTTTTATGAAGAAGATAGGACGTCTCATTTTATCAAAATAGTTTCCATTCACAGTATTAAATACTATCTGCAAAAACTGTTTTTTATAAGTTGGAAAACAAGAAATCAGAAACACAAATTTTTTTGGGTTCTCTTAAAGTTCCTTGATAGACTTATAAAAATATTTCCTTAGGTGTTTCTCAACACTATAATATGTAAGAGTCGTTGGAAAGAAACTCTCTCTTGGTGCCATGGTCTAGATGTTGTTCACCTCAACACAACTTGATTGTGTTGGAAGTGCATCCTAACCAAGAAATGCCATGTTATGTATACGGTGAAGGAAGCACGAGAATTGGGGCACACAGATTATGTTCGGTAAGGATGTAGAGTTCAAATGAATTCTTCTAAAAAGGTATGTCTATAAACTTGAGCAAGATTTATGTTTTTATTTGCTTAAAGTACTTATAATGGTCGATGTACCTTTCTTATCGTTTATTTCTACCTAACTTGATATGTTTTTAATGTTATTTAATGTTTAGGTATGAAAAAAATAGTCTTCATGGTACATATACCAAGTATGCACAACATCATTTAAAACCAAAATCCAGGGGTTTAGGTACGCTTACCCGTTTTTATACTACTCCACGATAAACTTATTTTGGCCGTAACTTCTTCGTCCGAACTCGGATTGACCTCATTCTTTTTGCATTCTCTTCCTATTTGAATTCTCTAAAAAAATGGAGATAAGAAACATTGAATTTGGATGAGTTAAGATTGGTATTTTTCCTGTCTCTTATTTTTGAGTGTTTTTGCTCCGTTTCGTTGCACTTGTTCCACTTCTATTGGACTTGGGCACTTGGATTCTTGGAGTAATACTCTTCTAAGCTAATTTGTAGCTTTTACAAGATTTTTTTTGGTGAATCACAAAGAAGGAAGTTCAAGAATGGGAAGTAGTACGCATTGTTATGGAATTCTTGAATGCTCACAATCATCCTTTGTGAACTGTGATGCATGGTCTTTAATGACTTTGTATGTTCTTCTCTGTTTAGAAAATCTTTTTATTCTCCTTTGGTATCAATTATTGGTATAAATCCGGTCGAAAAAGATTGATTCTACCCTCTAAGGACAAATCATCTTATGTGTGCATTACGAGTTTATCTTGATGCCTAGGAAACTTCTTATGAGAATTTTTTCTTGTCTTTGTTTAGAAGAATAACTAGAGTTTGGAATAGCCATTATTTTGATTACACGTATCTATGTCCAACATTTTCATCTTCATGTTTTTAGGTTTATTTGTTTAAATTCTAAAAATTGTTTGGAAGATGATTTTTGCAGTATTAATCTTTATGGTTTCATATATTGGAATATTGGTATGGGATAAGTGTGTTTGCGCCCGTGAACTTGATTGTCCCACACCTTGTCAAAAGTAAAGTCATTCATAAGTTGATATGTATATATTGATAAAAGAATGAATTGACTTTTGACAAATACAAAAGTTAAGCCTATTATGTCAATATTTGATGGAAGATAAGTTAAAATCTTTTGTTTTCAAGGATTATGTCTATTGTATGTCATTGTGCAAATGGTGATGGAAACACAGAATGAATCCTTGTGTATTCCGCAATAATTGATCTTCCCTGATCCATTTTTTGTGTATTACTGTGAGGCTCCGTAATGTGTCTTATGTTGAGCACTAGACAACCAAATTGATTATTTTTGTGATTAGATTAGTTGTGTTCCGTAAGGTACTTTATGTCGATCATTTTGAACTAAATTAATCATCTTGCTTGGTTATTTAGTTATGACTCCATAAGTTGTTTCTTATTTGAGCGTTTTTGACTAGGTTGATTATTTTCATGATTAACTTAGACATTTCTCCATAGACTTTCTTATGTGAGTATAATAAACGATTAATTGATTACTTTTGTGATTAGTTTAATTGTGTATTCCGATTAGATTAATTATGGGTTCTCTTATGATTAATTTAATTGAGTTGTTAAGTCTTCATAAGTTTACTTGTGTTGAGCATATTCGGTTACATTTGTAATTGAATATTTTTTGGATTCAAATTCATACTTGTATGTGATTTGTTATCCAAAGAAATCCTTCTTGAAAAGGCGAGGGTACCCAAATATACCTCAAACTAAAACTTTTCCTTCCTATAAGTCCTTTCTCCGAAAGTGATTGTCTATGGACTGAGTCGAGACAATACAACTAATCGGTTCACACTTCGTGTGATCGTCTATGGATACGATATCGAGACAATAAAACAACGAAGTATATTTACTTGATACAAAGTTTCGGACTTAACCAAACACAATAGGATTCACGTATCAAGTAAATAGGAATTAACGTTTATGCAATTTACTTTAATTAATATAAAACAATTATAATGCAGGAATATAAAGTAAATGACACAGCAAGATTTTGTTAACGAGGAAACAACAAATGCAGAAAAACCCCGGGACCTTGTCCAGAATTGAATACTCTCAGGATTAAGCCGCTATACAAAATAAACCAACTTCGTATAGTTGAGACTAAGCAACTAAACGTATAGTTCACCTAGTTCTGTCTGTATTCCCACGGCTCCAACCTATAAACAGGTCACGTACTTGGACCAATTCCTTTGGTTCGTATTCCAAACAGTAAAGAAACAACAAATCTGTTTGGTATCAATTCTCTTCAACCAAGTGATATGAGTTGCGCAAAGGCTCTTATGTTATTCTTAACATAAACTCCTTTGCCAGGTTCCAGGATCTATCTTATGTTCAATCACCCAAAAGGCATTCAGTAAGATTTTCCAATCAACAGAAGAGTGTGCCCGCAATCGGTAATATTTTGAGGAAAGAATTTCAACCCCTTACGTGCAATCAGTAAGATTTTGAGGAAAGATTTTCAACCCCTTCAGGGTGTGCCCGCAAGAGAGTATACAATGGTTGTAGTGAGAATTCAAAAAAATGATTATATTTAAGATTAAGGGAGGATCTCACAATTGAGATAAAAAAAAATCCTCGCAAGATTTAGTTTTTTTTTAGTTTTTTACTTTTTAGTTATCATTTCAATTATTTTAGTTATATAATATAAGTTGGTTTGTGTAATTTGGATTAAACAAGTATTGAAATTGAAACTAAATATTTAGGTAATAGATTAATGTCAACTACTGGAGTACCTAAATCTACATGGAATACCCAAATATATTACATTGAATTTAAAACTAACTATTACATTCAGAAATTAAAACTAAAACTAAACAAGTGTAATGGTATTATTTTCATTTCCATTCTCATCTAAGTCCTCTTTATCAGAATCAATGTAAACTATTATTGGGTGTTTTCGTGCCTTCTGTGCTTGAATTTCACCAAATTCACGTTGCTAGACACATACTTGCAACATTCATCTTTTATGTGTTCATTTCCAGGATTCCTCTCAAGTGCGCATTGAGAAAATACTATTCAACCGCTTGGAGACCTTTCCTCATTTCCGAAGTCAATTTTTTACTCTCTATTATTTCAATAATTTTTGTTTTGTTGTTCTTCCAAAAACTCTTGAAGGTTGAATTATGAAGTTGATAATTTTGAAGCACTTTGGGCTGCCTTTCTATTTCTTTTGATTTTTTGACTCTCACTCCATCGAATCTTTCTACATTTTCATCAAAATTAAGATTATAATTATCATGTGGTGATCCGCTAGTGTTGGGATGAGGGTATGAGTTTGTTTCTGGTGAATAATAAGGAGATCCATGTTGCTGAGAAACATTTATAATCTCGTAAGGTGATTCCTATGGTACTTGATATTTATTCAACATATCAGGGTTATATGGGTTTAGCTCTCTAAGGATGTGGAAACAGGCTTCGTTCTTGAAACTGGTAGAGTATTTTCTTGTCATTCCTCTCGAGTTTTTAGTTATTGCGGTTAAAATTTGTAAATTAGTTACTACAACAAACATCACACATTTTAAAAATCAATTAAACCATTTGAAATTTGAATTACCACACCGACTTCAGTACCATTACTCGCTATTTGACGAGACATTTATGTGATCTAAGCCACCCATGGGTTCATGTCTTTGCTGGTTGCATTAAAATGACCTGGCAACCCAGAAGCATTACGTTTTTGAATATTCCTTGTTTCCTGACTAAAAATCTTATTAATATTCCGCCAAAGAGTATTATGTTATTGTTGATCACCATTGATAGAATCAAGCGTAAGTGTTACATAAGCTCTGCAAATAGACTTATCTTCATTTAGGCTATATTTTGCACCGCGAGTTTTCTGTTGAACATTTTTATTGGGGTATTTTGTATTTATGATGAAATGGCTATTTTTTTGATTTTTTTTTCTTCTGATCTAGAGATTAAGATTGTGAGAGTGAAAGTTTGAGTTAAAAGTGAAATTATAAGAAATTTTGGGTGTAAAAGGTATGATTTATAGTTGAAAATAATTAAAATTATAAGGAATGAGATTAGAGCAGTTAGATGGAAATAGTTATTATTGGCTCAGAGAAGGACGATCGACTCAATTTATGATGACCATCGTCTCCATCATAGTTGAGCCTCGCCTTCCCGGGGCCGATCGGCTCAATTTGAGAGTTTTACCATCTCTGTTTATCTATTTGTCTATCCGTTGTGGGGTGGGAATAGAAAAAATAACTCATTTTCCCACCCCATTGTAAAAGGATCTAAATTTCTTTTCTAAAGTCATAGGAATCCTTGAAAGAACAATAGTGACATTAGTCAAGGTTAAGCCTCCCTTAGATAAAGGTTGTTGTTCTACAAAGATAATCTCATGTTGAATCTTCATATCACTGGATCCTATTAATTATGTAATAGTTTTTCAAGGTCAATGAAATATTCAGGTTCAAACTGAACGTAATTGTTAGAGCATTGCTCGGTCGAACTAGCATGCATTGCTATCTCAAGCATGTTTGTCAATGTTAGTGATCAAAACTATAAAGTCATGATTTCTAGTCTACTATAGTTAAAGTCTCGGACTACGATAGAAAGTGTAGTTGAGCTCAAGAACTCCATGGCGATCATCATACAAGACGAAGGACTACTCAAGGAACCAGTGGATCTTCATCGACTAAAAGGTATGTGGAGACTTGTACTTATCTATCACTCAAAAGTCTATCTACTCAATCTCCTATCTTGAGAAAAAAGTCGTATTACTATATAGACTAAGATAATACACATATGATATTTCGAGTTGAGTATATCTCTCTTATGTATTTCTCAAAATATGTGTTGGTAAGGCTTTCGGTTTATCCAAGTTCATCTTTACCTAGTGACGAAAGTCATGTTATGTTTCAATCATTTTTTAAATCGCTCTGACGAGAAATAGTTTGTGAATAACAACTATATAATGTCCTCTGAGAATGTTTCAATGATTAAAATGAGAGTTTAGATAATATAACTATTGGAGGATATAAGCATTGTTGTGGTAACACATAAATGTATAAGTCCTTAATTCTTGAACCGAAGTTTGCAAACTTTGTTGATCAAGTGAAACCGGAGTAGTGCGTGAGCTCAGTCCGCGAACTCATCATACAAGCTCATTCCGCGAACCCATTCCACGAACTGGCATAGTTCTAAAACCCGAGAATTTCTGCTGGAGTTTGTGAACTTATCATAATAAACTATGGAATGCTATTGCAAACAGTGGCTTTATAGTTCATGAATCGATTCGAGTGAATAACATCGTTTTTGCTTCGATTATGTCTTGTGTAGTACATAAAGATCTAAGCAACTGAAAAACTCTCTAACTAGTTCATTTGATTCATTTGGACTAGTTATGGTGAAGAAAAATATGGTTGATATGAAAGTTATCATTTGGTTAACCATTTGGTTAACTAGTGTTGAACCAACTAATGTACAAGTTTGGGTACGGATTTCTCAAGCCTACAAACGTGCATTTCATGTGTGTGTGACAAGCTAAGTTTTCGATCTAACGGTTGATAAATATTAGCTTGAATATAATCAGGTTTTCATCAAACGATGAATATTGAATGCTTTGTTACTAAGCTAACATTGATTCCAAACCCTGATTTGAAGACTATATAAGGGAGAACTCTAGAAACTGGGAAACCTAATCCCCACACATTCTTTTTGATACTAGTTTGCTAAGCTAGAGTCGATTCTCCTTTTAAACTTTGGTTTTCTTCTTCTAAAACCATGTTAACGACTTAAAGACTTTATTGGGATTCTGAACCAGACCGATACTGCTTTTTTTTGTAGTTGTGTGATCTGATCTTGGTGTTTCTATCGTACGAGTACAATTGTAATAATTAGCTTGAGATTTATATCTCCGATAGGCAATATATAAAAGTAATCACAAATATATTCATCCCATCATTTGTGATTCCACAATATATTTTTTTGCTGCGTCGATTAAGACTATTGTGAGGTGATTGATAAAATTGAGTTGTTCTTCGGGAATATAAGTTTGGTTTTATTGATTGGTTCCTGTTCACCTTGATTTATCAAAATATGGAACAAAACTCATAGGTTTATTCATGGGATACAAATTTATCTATCTTGTAGAATTTTCTGTGTGATACATATTTGTTTATCAAAGTCTTCGACTTTGGGTCGTAGAAACTCTTGGTTGTGGGTGAGATCAACTAAGGGAATCAAGTGCGCAGTATCCGGCTGGGATCAGAGGCGTTGGATCATAACGGTACCTTGGATCAGTATGAGATTTGTTGTGGTTCAACTATAGTCCAGACCGCAGTTAATTTGGTGTAGGCTAGTGTCTGTAGCGGCTTAATACAGTGTATGTTTAATCTGGACTAGGTCCCGGGGTTTTTCTGCATTTGCCGTTTCCTCGTTAACAAAATTCTGGTGTTTGTCCTATTTTTTTTCCACATTATATTTTGTTATATGATTAAAATAATACAGGTTGTGCGTTGTTCAATCAATTAAAATATCCGACCTTCTTGGTTGTTGATTTAAATTGATTGACACTTGGATATTGGTCTTTGGTACCATCCAAGTTATCTCTCTTTGATTAAGACTCGCAGATTGTATTTGCTTAAGTGAATCAAATTGAGAGATTGAGATAATATCTCCTTGAGATATTTTCCATTCACTAAGTCTAGTTGATTCTCTAGAAAGTAACTCGGAGTTGTCCATACAGATTGCTAATCGAAATATTGGGTGTGGTTGTTAGACCCCCGCTTTTTCAATTGGTGTCAGAGCAGGAAAACACGTTCAAGACCTCACAAGTCTGTGTTTGTGGCGATCCGACTCTATGGACAACAAAGTCTCTTATAACGCTTCACCAGAGTTAAAAACCAAACGTAGAAAAAGTTCTGATAAACTGGTTATTCTCCAGACAAGGTTGGATGAACAAATCCGAATCAACTCTGATCTTATTGCAGAAATTAAAATTCTCAAGGATTTGAAACCAGTTATAAATCCTTTTAAGGATATGAGATATCTCGGTAGTTTCTCACTAAATAAAAGTCTCACATCAGCTGATAAACAATGATTAAGTATTGTCAAAACTGATTTGACTCAGAACGGTTCTGCGAAACGAAAAGATGATGGATCATGTTTGTTTTGTGATTCCTCAAATCACACTCAACATAATTGTGTATCTTTTCAAAAGAGATTAAGGGTTGCAAGTAATCTACATAAGAGAACTAAACAACTATTTACGTCTCTAGAAAGACATACTAAACTATTGGAAAATTCCAAACAGAATATTACAAATAGTTTGAGAGCTTTTGATTTAAAATCAACATCATCCTTTCAATGGTTTCTCGACAGTGGATGTAGGAGAAACATGACAGGTGACTTCACTTGGTCCGTTTCTTCAGATGACTATGAAGGCGGACCAGTAACATTTAGAGATGGGAGATGTTGCTACATAAGCAAGAAGGGAACGATAAAATTAACTGGCGTACCTGAAATCCACGATGTAGTCTACGTAAAAGGTATGACTGCAAACCTTCTTTCTGTTAGTCAAATTTGTGACAAAGGCCATCGAGTTATCTTCAATTAAAATGGATGTAACATTGTAGACAAAACTGGGAAAATAATTTTTCAATGAACTCGTGGTAAAAATAACTGTTATCTTTGTTAGAGCATTGTTCGGTCAAACTCGCATGCATTGCTATCTCAAGCATGTTTGTCAATCTTAGTGATCAAAACGATAAAGTCTTGATTTCTAGTCTACTATAGCTAAGGTTTCGGACTAGTATAGAAAGTGTAGTTGAGCTCAAGAAATCCAAGACGATCATCATACAAGACGAAGGACTACTCAAGGAACTAGTGGATCTTCATCGACTAAAAGGTATATGGAGACTTGAACTTATCTATCACTCAAAAGTCTATCTATTCTATCTTCTATCTTGAGACAAAAGTCGTTTTACTATATAGACTAAGAATATGCACATGTGACATTTAGAGCTGAGTATATCTCGCTTATCTATTTCTCTAAATGGGTGTTGGTAAATCTTTCGCTTTAGCCAAGTTCATCTTTGACTAGTGACGAAAGTCATGTTATGTTTCAATCATTTTGGAAATCGCTATGACGAAAAATAGTTTGTGAATAACAACTATATAACGCCCTCTGAGAATGTTTCAATGATTGAAATGAGAGTTTAGACTATATAACCATTGAGGGACATAAACATTGTTGTGGCAACACATATATGTATAATTCCTTAGCACTTGAACCGAAGTTTGCGAACTTTGTTGATCAAGTGGAACCGGAACGTGAGCAGTCAACTCAGTCCGCGAACTCAGTCCGCAAACTGGCGTAAGTTCTCGAACCAGAGAATATCTGCTGGAGTTGAAGCTCAGGTACAGTCCGCGAACCCAGTCTGCGAACTGACGGAAATTCTCGACCCGAGAATTTCTGTTGGAGTTTATTAACTTCAACCGGTTAGCTTGAGTCCGCGAACTCAAGAGGGTATGTCTGAAAATGTTGTTCGTGAACTTATCTAAATTACTAACTAGTTCATGATTCAAGTGTGTGTAACAAGCTAAGTTTTCGATCTAACGGTTGATAAATATTAGCTTGAATCTAATCAGGTTTTCATTAAACGGTGAATATTGAATGCTTTGTTAGTAAGCTAACATTGATTGTAAACCCTGATTTGAAAGACTATATAAGGGAGAACTCTAGCAACTGGTAATAGGGATTTTTAATTTGTCGTTGTAGTAGTAAATAGGTTGTCGTTATCTCAGACGTTGTTGAGATTAAATTTAAAGGTTTAACGAAAATAATAAAAGAGAGATTTACTAGGTCTAGGATTCCACCGAATTCATATCAATAGGTTCAATTATTTATTCTTCAACAATTATAGCTCAATAAATAAAAACATGGACTCTTATTTTTGCCAAGGTAGATTCTCCAAATATTAGTTATAAATCGTAAGCATGGGACATCAAACATCTAAGCAAGCATGACCCATCTAATAAAATGATAACTAATTTTTTCAAATCATAATTCTATTTTGATTAGTGCGAAAATTCAAATAGAAAATAAAATAAAATCACCCATGTATGAAGTTTGGCTTCCTCCATCGACCCATCGTTGGGGTTTAGCTTCTCATAATGAAAACACACTAAAAAATATAATTAATAGCTCAAATGGTGTTTTTATTGAAGAAAACTAATAATACAATGAATTCGCAACGCTGTAGAGACGTTACAAAACTGTTACAATGACTATTTAGAAAATAATTGTTTTGTTATGTCGTAGGAAACTGCCGTTCATGGAAGAAACAGTGACAGTTCTAAACGACAGACTAAAAGTTTAGTCTGTTCTTCTTCTTCTTATTCTCTGCAGCAGCAGAGAAGTTGCTCTGCAACTCTCGATTCTTGCCCCCCAACTCTCGATATCCCTTCTCTGTGATCCCAGCTCCCTTTATATACTCAACAGGTCTCAAATATTTCTTGGTGTAATGCAAAATATCCTTTCTTAAATTCATTATTCTCCACTGCCATTACACGGGGTTTATTTCCATGTTTATCTTCTTCTCTTGACTGCAGCAGTCCACACACGTCTCTTGGTTGAGATAAAATCCATCTAGCCACATGCCATCTTCCAATCTCAGCAAACAAAAATCTGAGAAATATCTTTCTCCGTTTCCACGTGTGTGCAACAATATCATGCGTTTATGAGCTGTCAAAAATCTTCCCAAACGTAATAGATATGATCTCTGGAAGAATATATTCTTTCAGAGCTTACAAATCTTTCATAATCAATGCCAGAAATTCAAACAGAATATTTTCTTTCATAACTTTGTTTATTTGTTTCATGCTTCCACGTATCTCTGAGTTGGCAAAAATATTTTCTCAATCAATAGAATATAATCCAGACAATCGTATCTTCTCCCATGCAAGCGTATCTTCCAAAATAAATGAAAGAAAACCCGAAATCTTCCATTGCCTTGTTCGTCGAGATAAATAAGGAAATTTGCTATTTTTCTTGAACCTTAATGGATTACCAATCCTGTTTGGATGAAACAGGCCCTAACCAATCGTTTCTCATGTAAAACACCGATTAAATCCCTTTCCAATTGTTCTATGAAAACTTCACAGGTGGAGAAGATATGTTCCCGCCAAAACTGTTCTTCCATGTTTTCATCAACCGGTGATTATCCAGCCAAAGTTAACTGAATCGGAGCACATTACCATCTCTGTTTGGGCTATAGGAAAAAACCCATTTGAATTCAGCCATTTAGTCTCACCCAAACACCTCCAAAACCGAAACCCTAAATCTGCTGCCATTTTCCCGGCAAAACTGAAATTCGAATTATTGAAGATGAAGTGCCCTGATCCAAAACACATGCGCCTTTAACAACTGGATGACTGAGGGTGCCCTTATCCAAAATGAGGGTGCCTTTAACACCTTTTCTGGGGGCGCCTTTAACACTTTTTTTGAGGTGTTTCCAATACATTTCTGGGATGCCTTTAACACTCCTTCGGGGTGCCTTAAGTACTTTTTCGAGCAAATTTTTTTATAAGAGCTTATTTGACAAAAACACCTACAAACAAGATTATTAGTGATAAAATGAGTCATATCTAATGTATTTATGGGTGAAAATGCGTCGCACTTTCATGCTCATCAACAGGGAAACCTAATCCCCACACATTCTGTGTGATACTAGTTTGCTAAAGCTAGAGTCGATTATCCTTTAACCATTGGTTTTCTTCTTCTAAAACCAGGTTAACGACTTAAAGACCTCATTGGGATTGTGAAGCCAGACCGATACTACTTTTCTTGGAGTTATGTGATCTGATCTTGTTGTTTCTATTGTACGTGTACAATTGTAATAATTGGCTTGAGATTTCTATCTCTGATAGGCAATATAAAAGTAGTCACAAACATCTTCGTCTCATTGTTTATGATTCCTCAATAATCTTCTTCGCTACGTCGATTAAGTTTATTGTGAGGTGACTGTTGAAACTGAGCTGTTCTTCGTGAATATAAGTCTGGTTTTATCGATTGGTTCCTATTCACCTTGATTTATCAAAAGACGGAACAAAACCCATAGGTTTATTCGTGGGAGATGAATTTATCTATTACCTATAGATTTTTCTGTGTGAGACATATTTGTTTATTAAAGTCTTCGACTTTAGGTCGTAGCAACTCTTGGTTGTGGGTGAGATCATCTAAGGGATTCAAGTGCGCAGTATCATGCTGGGATCAGAGGCGTAGGAGCATAACTGTACCTTAGATCAGTGTGAGATTGGTTGGGGTTCAACTAATGTCCAGACCGAAGTTAATTTGGAGTAGGCTAGTGTCTGTAGCGTCTTAATACATTGTATGTTTAATCTGGACTAGGTCCCGGGGTTTTTCTGCATTTGCGGTTTCCTCGTTAACAAAATTCTGGTGTTTGTGTTATTTATTTTCCGCATTATATTTTTATACAATTGAAATTATAAAGGTCGTGCGTTGTTCAATCGATTAGAATATCCGACCTATCGGTTGTTGATTTAAATCGATTGACACTTGGATATTGGTCTTTGGTACCATCCAAGTTATCTCTCTTTGATTGGACTCGCGAATCATATTTGCTTGAGTAAATAAAATCGAGAGATTGAGATAATAACTCCTTGAGTATTTTCTATTGATTGAGTCTAGTTGATTCTCTAGAAAATAACTCAGAGTTGTCCATGCAGATTTCTAATCAAAATATTGGGTGAGGTTGTTAGACCCCCGCTTTTTTAATTGGTATCATAGCATGCAAACACGTTAAAGACATTTCAAGTCTGTGTTTGTAGCGATCTAACTCTATGGACAAGAGTAGTATCTCTGATAAACGCATCACCAGAAATAAGGAATTTGTCCTGTCAAAGTCTATTAAAGGAAAAGAGCCTACAATCTCAAGTATAGATGAACACTGTGTTAAAATCAGACAGGCAGATATTGACATGCACCATTCCGATTGCCCTTCAAAAGAGTTTACTTCTCTAAATGAACGGGAAACAGCTGAAGAGAGTAAGTTGATTCTAAATCTTATTAGAATCCAAGCTGATAGATTTAATCAGTTGAAGAAACATGTCAATGGTCTTCTTGATGTAATTAGAGACTGCAAAAATACTGAAGGTCATTCTTCATGTATGACTCTTGAAGCATGCCTCATAAAGGATGCTTCTGAAATATAACTTCGTTTGAATAAACTCTCTATTCAAGGATGCTCTAGGCATTCTAATACATCAATCATTTCTATTGCAACAGAAAATACTCCAGAAGAGAAAACAGAGTCCCTTCCAAGCAAGTAAACTATCCCAGTCTCCTATGATCAAGGAAATTCCACATCACATGGAAGGAAGAAATCTCATTACGAGAATGTTAAGACTAAACTGACTAATCACGTTTGTGATCAGAAAGTGTGTCACTTTTTCATAGCAAAAGGTTCTGCTAAACAAAAGGGAAACTCTAAGTTGAATAAAAATTCTCTTGTTCAACTTCAACACACCTTAGACTTAATTCTCAAAGGTGTAAATGATATTTGTATGTCGAAACCTATTGGTTTTCATATGAACCCTGTGTATGCTACCAGGAAGGTCAGTTCAATGAGTTTCTCAAATATTAGGAAGCAGAACAAAAGTCTCGACAAGAATCGTTTAAGGAAAGACCAAGTTGTTTTCTCTGAAAATAAAGCTTCCCATGATTTGAAGAAAATCCCAGGAGAAAGAAGAAAAGTTGATGATGTAACAAATAACATGATAAAGATGATTCAAAGTTACAAAGAAATTATCGACAGGGTGTCATCCTCCTCAAGTCAAGACTCTTCTGGTAAGGACTTAAACTATGTCTCATATTTTGATGACAGTAAGTTTTATGATAATTTCTCAAATCAAAAGGAGTCTCTCTCAAAATTGAGAAGAAAAAGAGACTTGATCATAGACACAGTTCCTTAGATGAGCTCAAAGCTCATACTTGTGCTAATTAATCACAAGATTAGGGACTTTCTCATAAAAATCATGCTGAGCAAGATGTGTAAATATCAGGTGTACTTTGGCAATTCACATTTTTCCTAGTTAAGCTCTACTCTTATCGTTTATAGCTAAACTAGTTCCTGCAGACAATATTTTCTAAAAGTATCTACAATGTCTTTTGTTGTCTTTCCTGACCTATCATCTTATTTATGTTTTTACCTTACGGGGTGTAATATGTTCGGATGTGTACACGGGTTTCAAACAAAACCTTTAAATAGCCGACCTATTGAGTTACATAAGTTCACGTACGCATACTCTAGGTCATTATCTGGGTCATCAAGAATGTCCTCTTCTTCATCTCTCTACGGTGTTTTTTCTAAAGGATTTCTTGAGAAATGCTTTGTTTTTGAATCAAAAGAAAGGAAGAAAAGAAATCTTATAGAAGATGGTGTATCTAATGCCTCATGCTTTTATGCTTACTCACATCATGATGTTGAGAATGAGGATATGGTCTTTGCTGAAGTGGTTCATGACTTTCTTAAATACTTTGAGAAAGCGAAAGTTCAACTTGTTGATACAATGAAAGATCTTGATATGGTTAGAAGTGAGTTGAAAAAGGTTACTGCTGACCTTGGTCTCATGAAGACACATGTTAAAGAACTTCTCAACAAGGATATCCTCTCAGAAGACATAGTTGATATGAATCACAAGCTCAAAGATCTCGAAACTCGTGAAGCTGTTGAGCGTGAACTTTAGTTTATGATCGGGTTCTACTTAATATGTTTGAGCTTATTAAGTATAGTAAATCTTCTATGTTTTCTATTTTGTTTAGAAGAATAACTAGTGTTTTGGAATAGCAACGATTGTGATTACACATAGCTATATCCAATGATTTCATATTCTTGTTTTTAGATTTATTGGTTTAAATTCTAAAGTTGATTGGAAGATGATGGTTGCAGTATTAATCTTTATGGTTTTATATATTGCAATATTTTGATGGGATATGTGTGTTTACGTCCGTGAACTTGAATGTCCCATATTTTGTCAAAAGTAAAGTCGTTCTCGTATTGGTATGCAAATATTGATAAAGGAATGAATGGACTTTTAGCAAAACACAAAAGTTAAGCCTATTGTTGATGTAAGATAGGTTAAAATCTTTTGTGATTCAAGGATAAAGTCTATTATGTCACTTTGTGATGGAAAATTAGAATAGGTCCTTGTTTTGTAATCCACGGTATAGAGCTTAATTGATCCATATTATTATGTATTATTGTGAAGGCTCCATTGTGCATTTTATGTAGAGCACGATACGACTAAGTCGGTTTCTTATTGGCATGGTTGGTTGTTCCATGAGATGTTATATGTTGAGCATTAAGAACTAAATTAATCAACTTGTGTGGTTATTTAGTTTGTATTCCATGAGTTCTCTCATGTTGAGTGTATGTACGGTTAAGGTTGTCATTTCCTATGATAATATTAGTCGGGGTTCCATAATCTCTTATATTGAGCCCAAATGAACTAAATTAATCATCTTGTGTGATTATTTAGTTAGCACTCCATACATTTTTCTCATGTCGAGTGTGGACGATTGAATTGATTACTTTGTGATTAGTTTAATTGTGTAATCCGGTTAGAGTATTTATGGGTTCTCTTGTGAATAATCTAATCGATGTTTTAAGTCTCCATAATTTTACTTGTGTTGAGCATATTCAGTTAAATTAATCTTGGTTCGCTTTGGTTAATATGATTGAATATTTCTTGTTGGATTCCATATTCATACTTATATGTAATTTGTTGAGTCTAAAGAAATCCTTCTTTTCTCTTGAAATTAAGGTCGCTCTTATTGTTCCTTTGGGAATGAAATTTTATGGGGGAGAGTTCTTTTGAACTTGTGCTTAATTGCCAAATATTTGTGGGGAGTGCGGCTGTGGAATATTTTAGGGGTTATCTTGTATCTTTATAAACTCCTTGATGAATGCATTTAGCCTCGGCTTTATGATTGCATCTAAACAAAATGATAGAACATTTACCTTTGGTCAAGAAATGTGTCTTACGGAAATTTCATTAGGATCCCGTTCTTGGACCTTTGCCAATTTTATTGACAAAAAGGGGGAGAATTAATTGTAGTTCACATTACAAATACATATGGTTTTCGGATCATTATGTAAGGGAGAGTGGTTTCCATGTGAGATGTAGTTTTGACTAAGAGGGAGTGAAGTATCACCATAGTATTTTTGTTGAAGTTGTGATGCAATTGGACTTTGACGCTGTGTAATAATACTATGACATTGTATAACAATGATTGAGAACCGACGCTTTTCTCATTGTTATAGCTACGGATTTTCAACAACGATGATACTAAACTTATAACCTTTGGGATCATTGGACTACTTGGAAGTGACGAAGATTTCGAGTATTGTTGAAGATTAGACATGTGGAATAGGAGCTACAAAGTTTATTTATATAATTTTTATATTCCATATGTATTAATAGTTTTGCCCTTAAAATTGATAAAGGGGGAGATTTTTAGAGCACTGCTCGGTCAAACTCGCATGCGTTGCTATCTCAAGCATGTTTGTCAATCTTAGTGATCAGAACTATAAAGTCTTGATTTATAGTCTATTATATATAAGGTCTCGGACTAGGATAAAAAGTGTAGTTGAGATCAAGAACTCCATGGAGATCATCATACAAGACGAAGGACTACTCAAGGAACCAGTGGATCTTCATATACTAAAAGGTATGTGGAGACTTGAACTTATCTATCACTCAAAAGTCTATCTATTCTATCTCCTATCTTGAGACAAAATTCACTTTACTATATAGACTAAGAATATGCACATGTGACATTTAGAGATGAGTATATCTCGCTTATCTATTTCTCAAAATGGGTGTTGGTAAAGCTTTCGCTTTAGCCAAGTTCATCTTTGCCTAGTGACGAAAGTCATGTTATGTTTCAATCATTTTGGAAATCGCTCTGACGAAAAATAGTTTGCGAATAACAACTATATAACACCCTCTGAGAATGTTTCAATGATTAAAATGAGAGTTTAGACTATATAACCATTGAGGGATATAAACATTGTTGTGGCAACACATATATGTATAAGTCCTTAGCACTTGAACCAAAATGAGAGTTTAGAATAGTTTGCGAACTTTATTGAGCAAGTGGAACCGGAACGTGAACAGTCAACTCAATCTGCGAACTCGATCCGCGATTTAGCGTAAGTTCTCGAACCCGAGAATATATGCTGGAGTTGAAGCTCTGATGCAGTCCGCGAACTGACGGAATTTCTCGACCCAAGAATTTCTGCTGGAGTTTATTAACTTCAACTGGTTAGCTTGAGTCCGCGAACTCAAGAGGTTATGTCTGAAAATGCTCTTCGTGAAATTATCTAAATTACTAAAGAATGCTTTTGCAAACCGTGGATTTATAGTTCATGAAATGATTCGAGTGAATCACATCGTTTTTGATTCAATTGTGTCTTGTGTAGTACATGAGATCTCATAGCAATTGATCAACTCTCTAACTAGTTCATTTGAGTCATTTGGACTAGTTATGGTGAAGAAGAATATGGTTTATATGAAAGTTATCATTTGGTTGACTAATATTGAACCAACCATTGTACACGTTTGGGTACGGTTACACAAACCCAAAACGCAAAGTACATGTGTGTATGGCAATCTAAGTTTTCGATATAATGGTTGAGAGATTTTAGCTTGTATCTAATCAGGTTTTCATTTAACGGTGAATATTGAATACTTTGTTAGTAAGCTAACATTGATTGCAAACCCTGATTTGAAAGACTATATAAGGGAGAACTCTAGCAACTGGGAAACCTAATCCCCACATATTGTGTGTGATACTAGGTTGCTAAATCTAGAGTTGATTCTCCTTTAACCTTTGGTTTTCTTCTTCTAAAACCAGGTTAACGACTTAAAGACTTCATTGGTATTGTGAAGCCTGACCGATACTACTTTTATTGTAGTTGTGTGATCTAATCTTGATGTTTCTATCGTACGTGTACAATTGTAATAATTGGCTTGATATTTCTCTCTCCGATAGGCAAGATAAAAGTAGTCACAAACATCTTCGTCTCATTGTCTGTGATTCCTCAATAATCTTCTTCGCTACGTCGATTAAGTTTATTGTGAGGTGATTGATGAAACTGAGCTATTCTTCAGGAATATAAGTCTGGTTTTATCGATTGGTTCTTGTTCACCTTGATTTATCAAAAGACGGAACAAAACTCGCAGGTTTATTCATGGGAGACGAATTTATCTATTGCATGTAGACTTTTCTGTGTGAGACATATTTGTTTATTAAAGTCTTCGGCTTTGGGTCGTAGCAACTCTTGGTTGTGGGTGAGATCATCTAAGGGAATTAAGTGCGCAATATCCTGCTGGGATCAGAGGCGTAGGAGCATAATTGTACTTTGAATCAGTGTGAGATTGGTTGGGGTTCAACTACAGTCCAAAACGAAGTTAATTTGGAGTAGGCTAGTGTCTGTAGCGGCCCAATACAGTGTATGTTTAATCTGGACTAGGTCCTGGGATTTTTCTGCATTTGCAGTTTCCTCGTTAACAAAATTTTGGTGTCTGTGTTATTTCTTTTCTGCATTATATTTTTATATAATTCAAATAATACAGGTTGTGCGTTGTTTAATTGATTAGAATATCCGACCTATTGGTTGTTGATTTAAATCGATTGACACTTGGATATTGGTCTTTGGTACCATCCAAGTTATCTCTCTTTGATTGGACTCGCGAATCATATTTGCTTGAGTAAATCAAATCGAGAGATTAAGATAATAACTCCTTGAGTATTTTCCATTGATTGAGTCTAGTTGATTCTCTAGAAAATAACTCGGAGTTGTCCATACAGATTGCTAATCGAAATATTGGGTGAGGTTGTTAGACCCCCGCTTTTTCAATTTTCTTGATACTCAGTTCAGCAATTGTTGCAATCTGACTAAGGTGTAATCTACACATCTTTGGTATGAACATTTTGGTCACATCAATTATCGCATTCTAACTAAGATCATTAACAAAGAACTTGTAAGAGGCGTTCCCAAAATCAATGCAAAGATTGAAGGTGTATGTGGTGCCTGTCAAAAGGGTAAACAAAAAAAAATTCACCATAAATCATCTTGAGATATTCTCACTAAAGCTCCACTTTATTTAATTCATAAGGATCTCTTCAGACCAATTCAACAACCTACGGTTGCTGGTAAGAAGTATGCTTTAGTTATGGTAGATGATTACACCAGATTCACTTGGGTGGCATTCCTATCTTATAAGAAGGAAACTCTTGGAGAATTCAAGATTATTGTTAATAGAATCCAGAACGAACAAGGTCTCAAACTAAAGAAATTTAGAAGCGACCGTGGAACTGAATTCAAGGACACTAAGGTGTTTGAATTTTGTGACGAACTGAAAATTATTCAACAATATTCTCCACCTATTACTCCTCAAGCTAATGGAGTTGCAGAGAGAAATAACAGAAATATTCTGGAAATGTCCAGGGTAATGCTCCATAACAAAAACTTACCGTTAAGGTTTTTGGGAGAAGTTTTCTTCACAACATGCTATTTTATCAACCGTGTCTACTAACGGTCTAAAACCCTCAACACTCCTTATGAGTTGTGGTACGGTAGAAAACCCAACTTGTACTATCTTAGAGTGTTTGGTAGCAAGTGCTACATTATGAAATATCGAGAACAGAGAGGGAATTTTGACACCAAAAGTGATAAAGGTATCTTCCTTGGCTATGCTTCTAATAGTCGTGGTTTCCGAGTATTCAACCTCAGAACCCAAGTCATGACGAAATATGCTAATGTTATCATCGATGATATTAGTAATTTTCATCATGACAATTATTCTGCTGAATTTCCTCCATCAGAGACAATTGAGAAAGTCAAAGAAATATCTGAATCAGTTGAAGTTATCCCAACTGTTACTGATCCGGATATTTTTAGTGACGAGGAGAAGAACTCTGATCAAGCCGCTCCTGAAGAACAAGAACGTGTTCCTCCACGAAAAGTCTGGGTTCAAAGGAATCATGATCCAAATAGTATTATTGGAGGAAGAGATTTTACAGCTAGAACAAGAAAACACCTTTAAAATATTTGCAATTTTGGTTGTTATCTGTCTATTGTAGAACCAAGAAATATTGATGAAGCTCTTAGCAATCCCGATTGGGTGAATGCTATGCATGAAGAGTTAAATCAATTTCAAAGGAAAGACGTATGGGAACTCGTACCTTGTCCCTCCAATGTTAATATTGTTGGTACCAAATGGATATTTAAGAACAAATCTGATGAATTTGGCACAATTGTTAGAAATAAAGACAGACTTGTCGCTCAGGGATATTCAAAAATTGAAGGTATCGATTTTGACGAAACCTTTTCACATGTGGCATGCCTTGAGTCCATTAGACTCTTATTAGCTCATGCTTGTTTTCTCAAAGTTAAACTTTTCCAGATGGATATATAATCTGCGTTTCTAAATGGGATTTTAAAAGAAGAAGTCTATGTTGCTCAACCAAAAGGGTTTGAAAACCGTGATTTTCCAGATCATGTTCTCAAAATCAGAAAGGATTTATATGGGTTAAAACAAGCACCTAGAGCCTGGTTTGAAAAACTTACCACTTCTCTTATTAGGAAAGGTTTCTCAAGAGGTAGAGATGATAAGACCTTGTTTACCAAATGGAGTGGGAAAATGTTGTCATTTCTCAAGTCTATGTAGATGATATCATCTATGGATCAATTTCCGAAAAGCTAGCAAAGGATTTTCAAGTTTCACTTGCTAGAGAATTTGAAATGAGCAATGTTGGTGAATTAAAATTATTTCTAGGATTGAAAATTCAACAACATAAGGATGGAATTTACTTATCCCAAGAAACGTATGTAAGGGATCTTGTGACAAGATTCGGATTGGATAAGTCTTCTCCAAAATTGAGACCTATGCCTACTACTGGTAAACTACATAGATATGAGAAAGGAGTAAAAGTAGATCAAAAATTATATCAATCTATTATTGGAAGCCTTTTATATCTAACAACTACTAGACCTGATATTTCTTTTAGTGTTGGTTGTTGTGCTAGATTTCAGGTTGATCCAAAGGAATCTCATTTTGCAGCTGCAAAAAGAATCATACGATATGTCAATCACACTATTGGGTATGGTCTATCCTATACTTTTGACACAAACACTGACCTTTCCGCTTATTCTGATGTTGATTGGGCAGGATATGTAGAAGACAGAAAAAGTACATCAGGGGGTTTCTACTATGTAGGACTGAATCTTGTTGCTTGGAACAGCAAAAAAAAAAATTCACAATCCCTGTCTACATGCAAAGCAGAGTACATTGCTGCTGGGTCATGTTGTACTCAACTTTTATGGATGAAACAAATGTTGGCTGACTATGGAGTTGATATTGGATCAATGAAGATCTTTTGTGATAACTCTAATGCGATTCGAATTACTGAGAATCCCGTTGAGCACTCAAGAACAAAGCACATTGACATAAGGTACCATTTTATTCGAGATCTTTATGAGAATGGTATTATCAATATGGAATTTGTTCCTTTTGAACAACAATTGGCTGACATTCTCACCAAACCATTAGACAATGCCACTTTTCAGCACTTACGTCAGTCTATTGGTGTTGTTTCAGTTCATAAGATTTTCCGTAACTCTTGCCCCTGTGCTTATCTCGAATCTTTTGAGAAATTGAGTTAGAACTCCAGTAGGTTTACGCCATGTTTGTGTTTCACATAGGTTGATTTTCTGTAGTGTGTTTTTATCAAAATCCTTCTTTTCTTTTGAAATTAAGGTCACTTTTGTTGTTCCCTTGGGAATGACATTTTATGGGGGAAAGTTCTTTTGAACTTATGCTTAATTTCCAAATCTTTATGGGGAGTGCGATTGTGGAATATTAGAGGGGTTATCTTGTATCTTTATAAACTCCTTGATGAATGCATTTAGCTTCGGCTTTATGATTGTATCTAAACAAGATGATATACATTTACCTTTGGTCATGAAATGTCTATTACAGAAATTTTATTAGCATCCCGTTCTTGTACCTTTGCTAATTTTATTGACAAAAAGGGGGAGAATTAATATGTAGTTCATACTACAAATACATATGGTTTTCGGATCATTATATAAGAGATAGTATTTTCCATGTGAGATGGAGTATTGACTAAGGGGAGTGAAGTATCACCATAGTATTTTTGATAAAGTTGTGATGTAATTAGACTTTGACACTATGTAATAATACTATGACACTATATAACAATGATTGAGAATTAATGCTTTTCTCATTGTTATAGCTATGGATTTTCAACAACGATGATGCTAAACTTACAACCTTTGGGATCATTGGACTACTTGGAAGTGACGAAGATTTTGAGTAATGTTGAAGATTAGACATGTGGAATAGGAGCTACAAAGTTTATTTATATATTTTTTGTATTCCATATGTATTAATAGTTTTGCCACTAAAATTGACAAAGGGGGAGATTGTTAGAGCATTGCTCGGTCGAACTAACATGCGTCCCTATGTCAAGCATGTTTGTCAATTTCAGTGATCAAAACTATAAATACTTGATTTCTAGTCTACTATAGCTAGGTCTCGGACTAGGATAGAAAATGTAGTTGAGCTCAAGAACTCCATGGCGATCATCATATAAGACGAAGGACTGCTCAAGGAACCAGTGGACCTTCATCAACTAAAAGGTATGTGGATACTTGAACTTATCTATCACTCAAAAGTCTATCTACTCTATCTCCTATCTTGAGACAAAAGTCGTATTACTATATAGACTAAGATTATACACATATGATATTTCGAGATGAGTATATCTCGCTTATCTATTTCTCGAAATATGTGTTGGTAAAGCTTTCGCTTTAGCCAAGTTCATCTTTACCTAGTGACGAAAGTCATGTTATGTTTCAATCATTTTGGAAATCGTTCTGACGAGATATAGTTTGTGAATAACAACTATATAACGTCCTCTGAGAATGTTTCAATGATTGAAATGAGAGTTTAGACAATATAACCATTGAATGATATAAGCATTGTTGTGGTAACACATATATGTATAAGTTCTTATTGCTTGAACCGAAGTTTGCGAACTTTGTTGATCAAGTGAAACCGGAGTAGTGTGTGAGCTCAGTCCGCGAACTCAACATACAAGCTCAGTCCGCGAACCCAGTCCACGAACTGGCATAGTTCTCGAACCCGAGAATTTCTTCTGGAGTTTGTGAACTCCGTCCGGGAACTTAAGTCCGCGAAACCAGTCCGAAAACTTCAGTAGGCAATGTCTAAAAACGGTGTTTGTGAAATTATCACAATAAACTAAGGAATGCTATTGCAAACTATGGCTTTATAGTTCATGAATCGATTCGAGTGAATCACATTGTTTTTGCTTCGATTGTGTCTTGTGTAGTACATAAAGATCTAAGCAATTGAACAACTCTCTAACTAGTTCATTTGAGTCACTTGGACTAGTTATGGTGAAGAAGAAAATGGTTGATATGAAAGTTATCATTTGGCTAACCATTTGGTTAACTAGTGTTGAACCAACTAATGTACAAGTTTGGGTATGGTTTTCACAAGCCAACAAACGTGCATTTCATGTGTGTGTGACAAGCTAAGTTTTCGATCTAACGGTTGATAAATATTATCTTGAATCTAATCAGGTTTTTATCTAATGGTGAATATTGAATGCTTTGTTACTAAGCAAACATTGATTGCAAACCCTGAATTGAAGACTATATAAGGGAGAACTCTAGCAATTGGGAAACCTAATCCCCACACATTATGTGTGATACTGGTTTGATATGCTAGAGTCGATTCTCCTTTAATCTTTGGTTTTCTTCTTCTAAAACTAGGTTAACGACTTAAAGACTTCATTGGGATTGTGAAGCCAGACCGATACTACTTTTCTTGCAGTTGTATGATCTGATCTTGCTGTTTCTATCGTACGAGTACAATTGTAATAATTGGCTTGAGATTTCTATCTCTGATAGGCAAGATATAAATGTAATCACAAACATCTTCGTTTCATCATTTGTGATTCCACAATATATTTTTTCGCTGCGTCGATTAAGACTATTGTGAGCTGATTGATAAAACTGAGTTGTTCTTCGGGAATATAAGTCTGGTTTTATTAATTGGTTCATGTTCACCTTGATTTATCAAAATATGGAACAAAACTCATAGGTTTATTCATGGGATACAAATTTATCTATCTTGTAGACTTTTCTGTGTGATACATATTTGTTTATCAAAGTCTTCGACTTTGGGTCGTAGAAACTCTTGGTTGTGGGTGAGATCAACTAAGGGAATCAAGTGCGCAGTATCCTACTGGGATCTGAGGCGTAGGAGCATAACTGTACCTTGGATCAGTGTGAGATTGGCTGGGGTTCAACTACAGTCCAGACCGAAGTTAATTTGGAGTAGGCTAGTGTTTTTAGCGTCTTAATACAGCGTATGTTTAATCTGGACTAGGTCCCGGGGTTTTTCTGCATTTGCGGTTTCCTCGTTAGCAAAATTTTGGTGTTTGTGTTATTTCTTTTCCGCATTATATTGTTGCATATGAGTATCAACTTGAAAATCTCTTTATAAAAGGTTTATGTTATCCTTTATTTTCTATTTTACTATATCAACTTCTGGGAACTGCTATTGTTTCTAATGGTATTTTTACTTCTAAGCATTGCCAGACTACTTCTTTGTTGTTGTTGATGGTGTATCATCTAATAAAACTACTACATATTTTTCTTCTGTTTTTTATTTTGTTTCTTAATCTGAAAGTGTTACTTGATTGATTTGTTGTTATTTGTTGCATCAATTGTTGGGAATTATGTTTTCGTAATTATAATTGTGTTGTTATTATTTTTTCGTTATATCAAGTTATTGCATGCCAGTATCAACTTGCTGGGGGTTATTTTTGAATGTAATAGTCAAGGTCAAACTGACAGCTTGTTCGGTTGGGAGAATTGGAATACCTTTAATCAGGTTAAAAGGTAATACAATTCTGATAATCGAATTACAAGGGAATTAATTCCTTGATTAAATTTACAGTGTTTGGTTCAAGTTTTTTCAGTAAAATAATCAAGACATGGGAATCTATTTTTGGCTTCACCAATTTGCCACCCATACTTTTTCTGTTTGCCACACTTGTTAATTACCATCCTCACTTATCCTATTTGCCACCCATGTATTTCATCATATATTCTAAATGCCACTTCTTGAATTTTTGTTTACACTAACAACAAGAGAAACCCTAATAACTAAAATTTTAAAAAACCCTAAGTACAAATTAATCTCTCAAGTCTCACCGGCCCCTTCTCTTCCACCGATCACCATCTTCATTCATATTCTTTTGTTTTTCTAAGTATTGATTTTATACGTCCACTGTATTAAAAAAAAGGAGAGAATTTATCTGTGTAGGGCTCTTTCCTCCACAGTTTGAGGTATTGGATGTGTTAGAGCATTGCTCGGTCGAACTCGCATGTGTTGCTATCTCAAGCATGTTTGTCAATGTTAGTGATCAAAACTATAAAGTCTTGATTTCTAGTCTACTATAGCTAAGGTATCGGACTAGGATAGAAAGTGTAGTTTATCTCGAGAACTCCATGGGAATCATCATACAAGACGAAGGACTACTCAAGGAACTGGTGGATCTTCATCGACTAAAAGGTATGTGGAGACTTGAACTTATCTATCACTCAAAAGTATATCTGCTTTATCTCCCATCTTGAGACAAAAGTCATTTTACTATATAGACTAAGATTATACACATGTGGTATTTCAAGCCGAGTATACCTCATCTATCTATTTCTCGAAATATGTGTTGGTAAAGCTTTCGCTTTAGCCAAGTTCATCTTTACCTAGTGACGAAAGTCATGTTAAGTTTTAATCGCTTTGAAAGTTGCTTTGACGAAAAATGGTTTGTGAATAACAACTATATAACGTCCTCTGAGAATGTTTCTGTTAGAGCATAGCTCGGTTGAACCCACTAAGCGTTGGTATGTCAAGTTTGGTTGTCATATTTTAGTGAGCCAAAACACATTTAAGAGTCACTTGATTTAAATGTACTAGAGTGAATTTCGTATAGGTTAGCATGAAATTATTAGGGTGAGACATTACAAGTATTGCGAAGACTTGGAGAAGTTAAGAAGTATCGAGATACAACCAAAACATCATCCTTCCACTTGAGGTTAGTGATATTTGACTTGAACTGTTTCATTACCTAACGTATCTTTCAATTCGTGCATATTGAAAACATAAAACTGCGAAGCATGAACACTCTAGATACACATAGTATTAAGGAATACAATATGAAGTTACTTGATTAACTATTAAACTTTGTATATAAGACATCGACATAATCGTATAAATGCTATTGTGATTATCTATGGGTATGAGGTGAGGATTTCATCCTAGAGAACAATGTTTACATGTGTACTAAGGAAGTAAGTTCATGATATGTGTTGTGAACCGAAAAGGAAATCGCTAGGCATTATTGGAACTATTCTTCATTGCAAATCTTATGAACGATCAATATGTGTGATTAGTATAACCGCTCATGACGCCTGACTTATGTATTGTTATGACTTTTATTAGTGAAACCGATCTTAAGTAATCACCTGGGGTATGATCGGGTTTGTGAGTGTCTGACCTAATTTGGGAAAGGGGAACCGATACTATGAAGAGGTGCAGTACATCACAAGAGGAACCGATTCTTGTAAGAGGTGCAGCAAGGTTTATAGAAGAAAGGGGAACCGATCCTATGCACATGTGCAAAACGTTTTAGGCAAGGGGGAACCGATCCTATGGACATGTGCAGTGCATACAAGTTAGATACCAAATATATGTGGGGGAACCGATCCTAGTACCTAGTCATCCGTATATTTGGTAAGCTAGTGTGATTATGCACAATACTCACATGGAGGTAGAACCGAAACTTGTTTTGGTAGAACCATACACCCATGGTTTGTGATTGAGTGGTACTTGATAAATCATATAGTTCTTGAAAGTCAGATGAACAAATTCTAAACTTGTTTGGAAGTGTGGTAAATCGGTTTCAAGTGGGCAAGTATGAAAGAGGACTTGCATGAGTAAGATTCGACACACTTTGAACACGCGCATTAATGTGTATTCTTTTATTGTTCAAAGATATTCCTTAACAGCTAAGAAGGAAGTAAATCTCAAGATTGAATTTAAATAAGTTAAGAATCTTTTAATTAAGGTTTTTAATTATATATGGAAAATAAGAATTAGTAGCATTGGCTAGTTAAATATTTTCCAGGGAGATTTCGATCATTATTTTTGGACAGTGCATTCACAGGCCTAATGAAAACCGAATTTGGGTTAATATGGAAAAATATCTTGAGAATATTTTCGGTTTTGGAAATTCCATGTTGTCCAAACTTCCTCGTCTATAAATACTTTGAGTTTGCATTTCTAGCAAACTAATCCTTCATGAAAGTAAACTTCCTATGTTGTACTGTTACTGGTGAAGCCGCCTATCGGAGAGGAGAGTAATCTAATTAGGTGAAATCTCTTATGTCCGCTCAATTTAAAGTCTTCTTTGGGATTGAGAAGCTCTAGCGTGACCCGTTGGTGGGAACTAGATATTGCGGTTTATCTTTAGTTTTCGTATTAATTTGATTGACTAACGTTGGTTGAACTTTAATTGCACCTAGTTTGTTTATGCTTGAGATTCTTTTCTTCTGATATAAGATCCACTCAAACTAGTTCAAGGTTTCAACATGGATATTTAAACTGTTGTTAGATCTAAAGAAGATCTTGTGATAATCCATTGTTAATAGACTCCCTTCTGTGTGTGATTGATCATAAGAGATTCAAGTAGTTGTGTGCAGGTGTTTATTGAAGATCTAAAAATATTTGAAGACAAAGAAGAGATAAACGATTTCTGACTTGGTTTTATAATCTTTGGTGTGCACAATACTTGTTTGGGTAACAATGGATCCAACTATAATCGATTTTTCATTTGGGTATTTTGATAGAATAGTTGAGAAGATCGGCATCAACACAATTCTTTGGATTAAGAGTTTTGTTGGCTTAATCTTAACGATTACCTTTTGGTGATTGAACATAAGATAGATCTTGGAACCTGGAAAAGGAGTTTATGTTTAGATAAACAGAAGAGCCTTTGCGCAACTCATATCACTTGGTTGAAGAGAGTTGATACCAAACATATTTGTTGTTCCTTTACTATTTGGAATATGAACCAAAGGAATTGGTCCAAGTACGTGACTTGTTTACAAGTTGGAGGCGTGGGAATACAGACGAAACTAGGTAAACTATAGGTTTAGTTGCTTGGTCTCAACTATACGAAGTTGGTTTATTTTGTATAGCGGCTTAATCCTGAGAGTATTAAATTCTGGAAAAGGTCCCGGGGTTTTTCTGCATTTGCGGTTTCCTCGTTAACAAAATATTGCTGTGTCATTTACTTTATATTTTCGCATTATAATTGTTTTATTATAATTAAAGTAAATTACACAAACGTTAATTCCTATTTACTTGATACGTGAATCCTATTGTTTTTGGTTAAGTCCGAACCTTTGTATCAAGTAAACATACTTTGTTGTTGTATTGTCTCGATCTCGTATCCATAGATGATCACACGAAGTGTGAACCGATTAGCTGTATTGTCTCGACTCAGTCCATAGACAATAACTTTCGGAGAAAGGACTTATAGGAAGGAAAAGTTTTAGCTTAAGGTATATTTGGGAACCCTCGCCTTTTCAGTTTCAATGATTGAAATGAGAGTTTAGACAATATAACCAATGGAGGATATAAGCATTATTTTGGAAACACATATATGTATAAGTCCTTATTCCTTGAACCAAAGTTTGCGAACTTTATTGATCCAGAGAACCGGAGAAGTGTGTGAGCTTCAGTCCGCGAACCCAGTCCGCGAACTTGCAAAGTTCCCAAACCCGAGAATTTCTGCTGGAGTTTGTGAACTCCATCCGGTGACTTAAGTCCGCGAACCCAGTCCGCGAACTTGAGTAGGTTATGTATAAAAACGATGTTTGTGAACTCATCTCTATAAACTAAGGAATGCTATTGCAAACCGTGGCTATATAGTTCATGAACCGATTCGAGTGCATCAAATCATTTTTACTTCAATTATCTCTGGCGTAGTACATAAAGATCTAAGAAATTGAACAACTCTCTAACTAGTTCATTTGAACTAGTTATGGTGAAGAAGAATATGGTTGATATGAAATTTATCATATGGCTAACCATTTGATTAACTATTTTTGGACAACTAATGTAAAAATTTTGGTATGGTTACACATGCCTAGAAACGTGCATTACATGTGTGTATAGCAAGATAAGTTTTCGATCTAACGGTTGACAAATATTAGCTTGAATCTAATCAGGTTTTCATCTGACGGTGAATATTGAATGCTTTGTTACTAAGTTAACATTGATTACTAAAGCTAGAGTTGATTCTCCTTTAACCTTTGGTTTCTTCTTCTAAACTTGGTTAACGACTTAAAGACTTCTTTAGGATTGTGAAGCCAGACCGATACTACTTTTATCGTAGTTGTGTGATATGATCTTGCATCTTCTATCGTACGAGTACAATTATAATCAATGGTTTGAGATTTCTATCTCCGATAGGCAAGATATAAAAGTAATCACAAATATCTTCGTCTCATCGTTTGTGATTCCACAATATATTTTTTCGTTGTGTCGATTAAAACTATTGTGAGGTGATTGATAAAGCTGAGCTGTTCTTCGGGAATCTAAGTCTGGTTTTATCAATTGGTTCATGTTCACCTTGATTTATCAAAAGACGGAACAAAACTTGTAAGTATATTCGTGGGAGACGGATTTATCTATTATTGTAGACTTTTCTGTGTGATACAGATTGGTTTATTAAAGTCTTCGACTTTGGGTCGTAGCAACTCTTAGTTGTGGGTGAGATCAGCTAAGGGAATCAAGTACGCACTATCATGCTAGGATCAGAGGCATAGGAGCATAACTATACCTTGGATCAGTGTGAGATTGATTGGGGTTCAACTACAGTCCAGACCGAAGTTAACTTGGGGTAGGCTAGTATCTGTAGCAGCTTAATATAGTATATGTATAATCTGGACTAGGTCCCGGGGTTTTTATGCATTTGAGGTTTCCTCGTTAACAAAATTCTGGTGTCTGTGTTATTTTATATTCCGCATTATATTGTTTATCTTTATAATTGAAATAATACAGGTTGTGCGTTGAAGATCAATCAATTAGAATATCCAACCTTTGGTTGTTGATTTACATTGATTGACACTTGGATATTGATTTTTGGTACCATCCAAGTTATTCCTTGTATTTGATTATATACTCGCTGATTTCTATTAGCTTGAGTAAATCAAATCATGAGAGAGATAACAACTCCTTGAGATATTCTTATCTAGATTAAGTCTGACTGTCTAGTTGATTCTCTAGAAAGTAACCCGGAGTTTTTCCATACAAATTGCTAATCGAAATATTGGGTGTGGTTGTTAGACCCCCGCTTTTTCAATTGATATTAGAGCAGGCAAACACGTTTAAAGACCTTATAAGTTTGTGTTTGTAGCGATCTGACTCTATGGACGGTAGTGCTATCTCAATAAATGCACCACCAGATCCAGAGATTTTAGAATTCTCTTCCATGACTGATTTAATAAAATCTGTAGAAGAAATTATGTCTAAACCTCCAGGTTTAAAATCCCTTGAAGTCTTCTCAAGGCTTGAAAAGAAACTAGAAAGCTTATCTCTTGATGTTGAGGCATACCTCCAGAAAGAACAAGAATCTCTTAATAGGCTGAATCTAGTTATGCTGAATAATGTTCATGTTGAGGTTGATATTGATTTAATAATCATTCGGATCCATGCTCATCCTCTGTATAATCCAATTGGTTGTAACATACTGAACGAATTACAAGAGGAGTTTAAATCTCATTATTTAGACTGCATCACCTCAAGGCATGAATCAATTCATTGCTCAATTCCTGATACTTCCCATCTAGAAAGTGACTCGGATTTTGTCCATACAGATTGCTAATCGAAATATTGGGTGCGGTTGTTAGACCCCCGCTTTTTCAATTGGTATAATATAATTATAAGTCTGTGTTTGTAGCGATCTGACTCTATGGACAGTAGTGCTATCTCAATAAATGAACCACCAGATCCAGGGATTTCAGAATTCTCTTCCATGATTGATTTAATAAAATTTGTAGAAGAAATTCTGTCTAAACCTCCTCCAGGTTTAAAATCCCTTGAAGTCTTCTCAGGGCTTGAAAACAAACTAGAAAGCTTATCTCTTGATGTTGAGGTATACCTACAGAAAGAACAAGAATCTCTTGATAGGCTGAATCTAGTTATGCCGAATAATGTTCATGTTGAGGCTGATATTGATTTAATAATCAGTCAGAGCCCTGCTCTTCTTATGTATAATCCAATTGGTTGTAACATACTGAAAAAATTACAAGAGGAGTTTAAATCTCATTCTTTAGACTGAATCACCTCAAAGCATGAAACGATTCATTGCTCAATTCCCGATACTTCATATCTAGAAAGTAACTCGGAGTTTGTCCATACAGATTTCTAATCGGAATATTAGTTGTGGTTGTTATACCCCCCACTTTTTCAATTAGTATCAGAGCAGGCAAACACGTTTAAAGACCTTATAAATCCGTGTTTGTATCAATCTGACTCTATGGACAGTAGTGCTATCTCAATAAATGCACTACCAGATCCAGGGATTTCAGAATTCTCTTCCATGACTGATTTAATAAAATTTGTAAAAGAAATTATGTCTAAACCTCCTCCAGGTTTAAAATACCTTGAAGTCTTCTCAGGGATTGAAAAGAAACTAGAAATCTTATCTCTTGATGTTGAGGTATACCTCCAGAAAGAACAAGAATCTCTTGATAGGATGAATCTAGTTATGTTGAATAATGTTCATGTTGAGGTTGATATTGATTTAATAATCAGTCAGAGCCATGCTCCTCCTCTGTATAATCCAATTGGTTGTAACATACTGAACGAATTACAAGAGGAGTTTGTAGTAGCAGGATTTCCCACACTACACCCTTATTAAGATCCTATAGAAATCTAAGTAAAACTAGTTGAAGATTGAAGAATTAAACGACACTTTTATTATTTAGATCTCAGAAATGTTTACAGAAAATATTTAAACTCAGAACTACAACTTTCTTTTCTGGAGTTTCTCTCTCCTCAAGATTTTCTTAACTCTAAAAAATACATCATCCCTCTCTGGACTTACCTGATCTCCTTATATAGGAAATTACATAATGGAAGACAGCTAAGCTTTCCCCTTCTTTCGGATCTATTCTGCGATCTCATCGTGGTAGTTACATTGTTTATTTTCACCATCTTTCGTAATCCTCGTGAAAAAACATTCTTTTATCATGCTTCTTCAATCGTCAACTATCTTGATGCTTTCTCATGTTGCTCACCAAATTTCGTTGGAGAATTCTCACGACGTTCTCGTGAAAGATGTCATTCTTGTAGTGGGAGTATTCAACCTTCTCGTGGAAATGTCATTCTTATCACGAGAATATCGTTGTGGCGATATTCTGGTACTACATCTTTCCTCTTCTCATGTCTTTTCTGAGAAGAAAAAATGATCATGAGAATCCTTAACTATCGCAAGAATATCTGAACTTTTTTCTCCGACAATATTCCGCTTATTCAGCTTTCTTTGTTAACATGTGTTGTAAATATGCCCTTTTGTATTGACATGTCTCACATAATTTACTCC
>JAJJWX010001440.1:0-40176 GCA_023529315.1 Papaver bracteatum | reverse complement strand
TCGTTTAGTACACGATGGCACGAATTCAAAAATGGACAGTCGCAGATGAGGATGTATTTTACCGAAATGATAGTTTTTTTTCACAAAATGACCAGCGTGTCCTATTAACTAGGATTGCGACACATATGCCATCAATTCAAACCAACGGCTACAGATTAAGTGGACATCAATTAAAACCATATATTCATTATTATTTTTTTTGTTAAACTCATGAATTAAGAAACAAAACCATGTTCTGAATCCATACTTATTAAATAAAACTATAGATTCATAAACAAAAGAGTTAAAATTCTTAAACATAAACTAGCTAGTAGTATATCTGCCATTAAAACTTCATAGGTCTAGAAATGCCAAAAAAACATAATTGAAAAGGAGCCCAACAACTGACATTACTGATATTTAGAGTTAGGCTTTCTAACTCTTTTTGATGATGGTTCAGTAATGCTAAAAAAACATAACTGAAAAGGAGCCCAGCAACTAACATTACTGATATCTAGAGTTAGGCTTTCTAACCTCTAGCACACATAAGACGATCTTCATGGTGTACTTTTCTGTGTTTCTTCATCTTCACCTTCTGACTAAATGTATTTCAATGAAAAGCAAAAATCAGGCCAATCTTCGGGATGACGATCTATGTATATATATACATTAAACCAAATTCACGGTCATCTACCTTACATGCTTGGTTGTCTTCAACTTGAGATGATTTACAATCATCTCTTTAGCATACCATGTTCCTTACTAATAATCTTATTTTTTAGCATAGCCATGAATTTGTTCTACTTAAAGCGCCTTTTACAATCATAACAATACAACTCCTTGAATCTTCCACCTATATTAGTTAGTCCGTAAAATCCCTATCTTCACTACCCATTTTGAAACATTAAACAAAAAATAAAACAAATCAATGAAACATTTAACAAGTCCTTACGAGGAGTTCAAGTTACATTAGTCACCTAACTAGTGTAAGAAATGCAAAGTCAGGCAACTTCAATTTACATTTCACAAAGAAATAAAATTGAAAGAGCAACTTATCCAATTCAAAACATCCACTAAAACTTATTGACAAAACAACACAAACCTGGTAGTATGTAATCTATCTTACTTACTTTCTGCAACAGGTGAATTTCGATTTCAAAATGCCATGAAACATATTTAATATGCTTATTGCATTTCATATCTACTATACACATTTCAAATGCCATGAAACAGATTTCATAATGTATTAAAATATTTTAGTAGTTAAAGTGACCCGATCGTTCCGAAACTTTTACAGTACTGTAATGATTCATGTTAACTCAACATATTAAAAATTCAACAAATTCTAACGGTTCATTAACGAGATGTACATATGACAACATGACTGCTTCCCATCCGGGTATGGAATTAAATCATGATTCTCCCATACTTTTAGGGTATCTAAAATGATCAAATATTCTTGAAAATTTTACAGTAAGTTGAATACATTGAACTAAACAACATACTAAAGTTTCATCTATATCGGATAAAATGTTAAAGAGAAAACG
This sequence comes from Papaver bracteatum, assembly GCA_023529315.1. NCBI lineage: Eukaryota > Viridiplantae > Streptophyta > Magnoliopsida > Ranunculales > Papaveraceae > Papaver > Papaver bracteatum. Next base: position 38,650 of record JAJJWX010001440.1, on the reverse strand, counting down.
TTATGACCAGTTCATGGTCCAGGTCTGCAATTCAGCATAACATGGTCCTGGTTAGAATACGTTTTTAGGTTCTATACTATAATCTGATTGCCTTAAAAATTTTATCATATCATTATTGCTTAGTGAACTATCACCTACAAGAGAATTATTAGATTCCAACAGTTCAATCTTAATATATACACTGAACAACAAACCGAAAAATCTAAAGTGTACCGGGAATGTACTTGGATAGTTTTTCTTATTAAAACGAATACGGAAATTTGTGACTCATGAAGACTACGACAAAGGGAAATCAAGTAACTAAGTAAAGACAACAGTCCAACACCAATGAAATTAACCCATAATATTAAGGGTTGAAAGTAGCGAGAGTTTGAAATGATAACTAGCTAAGTGTTCGATAACTCGACTATTACACAAAAGATAAAGTATCATCCAAGCCACTCAAATTAATTCAATCAATAAATACTAACCACTAAGTTCTACATGGCCAGGAGTCGTGAAACCTATATAATGATTAGCACCACTAAACTAGCAACCAACCAAAATCAAACACACATGGCTCTACTAATGGTTGAAAAACACTAGTCACACAAAGATGTTTGAAAACTTAAAAATTTAACAAGTAAGACCTTGCCCATTGCCACTATCTTAATAAGCATAATATGAAACCCTGATGTATATTCACTTGTAGAAGCCATATATGCTGTCTACTTTATCTTGTTATATCAAATCTTAAACATTTCTCTTTATGTTGTTATATCAAACTCTCTCTAAAGAACCGAAAGTGAGAAACATGATAAAAGAAATCACTAGTTACAATCTCCTAACCATCCAAATCTAAACCTGGACTGTAAAAATACAAATAAGAGCTTTTGTTATCATAGTATTAGCAAACAAGTCCATAAGATCAAACTAATCATAACTAATCAAGTATACCTCCCGTGCGACCTATGAAAGAAGAATTCCCCCAAACTATAAGAGGCGGTATCGATCGACCAAGTCTTACGGAAACCCCAAAGTTACACACAATATCAAGAGGCTTACCCATCAAGATACTCAGAGGAAAGGTTCACTATTCAGGTGGAGAGACATACGTAGTCGACATAACATAACACAAAGGATTGTTGGATGTTGTTTTCACATAAGGATTGTAGTCTGTAGTACCCAACTCTAATCACTATTGAAACTTAATATTTGTCACGCGGTTAGTAAAAAACAAGTTTTGGTGTATAAGCTTGTTTCTTTTACGTGTAAGATGCTAATTTCTTCCAAAACATACAAAGATCTCCAATCCTCACTTTTGGTTGTAATGGTTTCCCTAATGCTTGAAAATTTAGTAAATACACTATACAAACCCGAAACAAACATCTAAATGCAATAAATTTTCTATTTGTGAGAACACACTAACAAGAAAAAACGATCTCTAGCTTTCTACCTTGCATGAGAATTAATTCAATTAAACGACACATCGTAGAGAAATATCCCAATTGAGTATACATGGGAGATACATTCCATACACAAATCATATAAACATTGAAAGATATTAAACCCTAAATCATACAATCATTTTTCATTTATAAAAATTCAAAAAACCCAACATTTTAATCCTAATTCTGTTTTATTCAGTTTCTCCTAATTTTGTTTCCATGAAACCCAATTTCCTGAAACCCTAGTTACCACTGTGGTGAAACCCATTCTACAGTTTCTAAGGAAACCCTAATTTCATTTCTACTCTACCATAGTCGCAGATACAGCAGAGCAAGGTTGGGTTTGAAAACCCAAAATCGTGAAACAAAATTAGGCTTGTATGTTACTTGTTCTTCGCTGCAACTTCACAAGCTTCTTCCCCGATCTTATCTTCTCTTGTCTCATCTATCTTTCTTCGATCTGAAACTTCACGATTCTTCTCCCGTCTCGATCTCTCTCTGCCTCTCTGTCGGTCTCGTCGTATCGCTCGTGTTTTGAATTTTGATGTTTCTGTGGATCATGGAGAAGAGAAGATAAGAATTGTGGTACTCGAACGAACCACACTTGTGGTACATGTGTCAGTCAAGTCCATGTAATGGGTTCATTAGCACACAAGATTAAAATGCTATTTCTGCTTGGGGCATTTTGGGGCATTCATGAATGGTAAATACAATTTTTAAGTTTCATAAAGTAGATGTTGTCAGGTAGGGCTGGCAATGGATGACCGATATCCGGATCCTTTTCCGATTATTCGAGATCCTAGGATTATATCCATGTATTTGATACTCGGATATCCGAATCCTATAACTTGTCGATATTTTCTTCTTAACCTATTGAATCGGATTGGGCTCATCCGATTGCTAATATCCGATATCCCATAGGGTAAGGACGTTTTAGTAATTTTCATATACCAATTGAAAACCAATAAACCAACATCAAGAGAATTCGAGAGCTATATACGTCCAAGATTGGACTTAAATTGATTTGTTCTGGGAGTTCTAAATGCCAGAACATCTACTTTGCTTGCAATAACCAGTCCCTCGAATCTAATAATACAACATCAAACTTATGTCTTCTCGAGTCTCTACTATGCACATCTTGTAGTCCACCAGTGAAGGGAGATCCCATGTCAGGGTCGGAGTCTTGTAAAATCCCAATGAAAAATCACCAATAGCGCAGAATATAACTGGTTTAGACCTGCAGTTACAGCAAGTAAGACTTGAACTAAATCAAGCAAGCAAATAAAAATAGTATTGCATAAGCCAGAAGGATATATAAGTATGTCTGTAGTATGAAGCCGCACATCATTTGGTTGCTTCCCGCACTGAATATCAGTTTGTAAATGATCCATTTCTAGGCAATTTGCTCTAGCTATTTCTTTTATCAATCTGAATTTGACATCAACATATATTGATTCTACTGAGAGCTGATGGTTTTATTTTATTGTGAGTAAGTGGATTACAAAAATGATAACATTTCCTTTTTATTTTTTTCCTAGTTATCGGATATTAACGGATAAAAATCCGATATCCGTAGCTTAACCTTAACCTTATCGAATTGAATTTTTTGATATCCACGGATGTTATCGGATATCGGATATCTGATAATTCTTAACCTTAACCTTATCGGAATTGCCAATATCCGCGGATATTTATCCGTTGCCAGCCCTAATCGTCGGGTAAGCCTTATAGTGTAATCCACGTTTTATCTCCCCTTTTAAATTCTTGAAGGTGATGTAAATTGACACTTTGACTGGTATGTATTTCAGATCTCGTTAGAGCTAGGAATATGGTGCACTCCATCCCTTCCCTATCCCTCCATTTCCTCAAAATCCCAAAAATGCAACCACTATGGTCTCCCATATCCCTACATGAGTAGCGATATACACCACCATCCCTACACGGGTGAACAGATCTGTTCACCTTGTAGAAGGGAAATCGTACGCGCATCGATTACGCGTTTTTTTTTTCACTTTACGCGTACTCAATACGCGTATTTTTTTCCTGGTTTTTAACTATTCACCCTAACACTTCCCTTTTCACTCCTTTTTTCACTAAAACTTTTTTAAGTTTGATATTATTTTTTAACTTTAATTTTTTTTACCTAGATAAATATTTTCCCATAAAAAAAAAAAAGCATTTCAGTTTGAAGTACTATTTGGTACTAGTCATGGTGCTAGTCGCGTTTAGTGTAGGAAAGGGATAAAAGCACCATAGCAGACTTGCCTTTCGGTATTGCCATCCTTCTCTTTATTTGAGGATGAGAGGATAGCTAACACCATAGTGCTAGCTCTTACTGGACAACAACAAAAGCATCAATTGTAGATAGTGCCACAAATGAGTGCGGCACTATGTCAAGTTTCTTTTGACTCATTTTTCATTTGTTTTTTTATGAGCTTTGCCTAGGAGTGACAAATAAAATTTTCATTTAATATATGTATTGTTTATTTATTTTGGAGTATTGTATAATTTATTATGCAATTACCAAATGGATGCATAACAAATTATGTCAGCCATTCTTTTTGTTCACGGGTTTAGAAAATAGTTGCATAATTTTTTTATTTAGGCTAAAAGTTGTTACATAACTTGTTATCGAAGATAAAAATGGTTGCATACACGTTATGCAACAACTTTTTGTTATCATTGAAACTAACAAAAACAAAGACTAACAAAAACAATTAAATTTAAAAAATACAACTTTTTCAGTCAACAGATAATCATTACATATTCTCTCCGTAGAACTTAATCGACATATTCTCTGGTATCAAAAATGAATTTAGACTGTTCGAAAGATTATATTCAGGTGATTTCAAGTCCATGTGATTTAACTAGACATTTTTCATACGATGGTAGGAACTATAATATGGATGGCGCACTGGCCACCTCTTTAAATCAGTAATAAATTGTCTTTTAGATCAAAAATAAAAATAAAATCCATAATTTCTAACGTTGAATTAATTTGGAGCAGATGCAATTTTACGTAATTACAAATTTGGAGATCAAGATTGTTAAATCTTTCTCCAAAGTCCAGAGGACTCCTGCCAGACTAGAAAACAAAAACAAATGACGTGGTAAAATGGGAGATTTTTTTTTGAAGCATGCATGCATACATATAGAATAAAAACCAACTAAATTGTTAATACACGTGAGAATGTGATTTTCATAGAGTCGCTCAAAAGAATTTGATTAAGAAATGCTGGATTTGTCTGATCCCAAATTGATGTTGAGAGGTTACCTGTTTGGCTTCCACATTGTAAAGCTTGCTAGTCCATCTCATTGCTTGGTTTCCTTCTCTATAATTATGTTGAATAGCACAATATGGGATTTGACGCATTCGATATATGATTTCTTTAATCATTCCAGAAATATACCATGGAGCTTCCTCCGTACTTAAATGAAGTGCATGAGATTTTCCGAGTCCGTCTCAAATATAACTTTAGTCCAACTTCTTTTAATTGTTGTTCAAGTTGCTATCACAAAGACTCATGTTTACTGCTTAGCACCGGTGGTTATTCCCTAGAAATTGTGCAAGAGCCATTACTATGTGTGCATTGAGTCCCTGCATATGAGTCATGTACCCGCTATACCGGGTGGCCTCTAGACGCACCATCGATATTTATTTTAAACCAATTCTTGTCTTTGGGATGCTCCGACCCACTTGAATGGTTGTAGATGTTTTGGTTATGTTTGTAGTCAATTTGTGAGGAATCCCCCCCCAGGAGAACTGGAGAGGAGGTCATTTTTTCCCATTCAAATTCATGTTGTCGTGCGAAAGATCTTGTCGTGGATGTCTTCATGGGTGGATTGCGTTTGTTTGAATACAAGCTCATTTCTCGTTGTCCATAGAGACCACAGAGTGGGAAACAACAGGATGTGATAAAATAGGTATGACCTCTAGTTTGTAGTATTTGAGAAATTGGTTGGAGGTTACCTGGGGTAGTTTTTTGATATGCGGTTAGAGAGGGTGGTCCAAGTGGACATAGCCACAGGACAATGGTCTAGCGTGTGATTGGTTGTTTCGCACTCCGGAGTTGCATCGGGGAATAGGTTGAAGTGGATATATTGATGTGATAATGCATAGATAAGGTTGGTAAACCTTCATTTATAGCTTTCCACAAGAAAATATGATTTTTGGAGGACACGGAAGGTCCATAAAAATTTGGTCTTTGGGAGGTTGGGGAGCGAGCGGTTTTCTTGTTGGACTAGACAACTGTACCCGGATGCGGTGGTGTATTTACTTGATTTAGAGTTGGGACAAATTATTTTGTCTGAGATGTTTTCAGGGGGGAAGGTGGATTTTTATAATATCTTGGGTGGCATTGGGAGGAAGGTTGCTTAGTTGATCATGTTTCTAGTGATGAGAGATGGGATCAATTAAGTCATCTACATATTGATAGGGTCACATTGGATCGGATCAAGGTTTTGAAAGTGGGGTATCCAATTAGCATAAATAGGAGTATTTACACCATTTCCTATATGGTGAAATATATGATTTTTGATAGTAAGTGTAAGAGATGCCATTTCTTTCCTTTGTGGGCTGGCAGTAGTGGGTATTGAAATTGTACCTCGAAATATAGGTTGATGTTGGAGGTATTTCTCGTTGAAGAGGCTTGAGCAAATGGAATGCTACTGGTCTTGAATGTTCCAATTCTTTTTATGAATAAAGATTTATTTTGATGACTGGTCTTTCTAATGCCTAGCCCTCCTTCTCGATATTGGTTTGTTTAGCTTGTTCCATCCAAGTAGGTGAAGCTTTAATCAAGACTCATGACCCTTTCCTAGTGATCCGATCAATTTGTTTGTGTATATGGGTGGGGAAAAGCTGGGTTTGCATGAGATAATTTGAAGTTGCTATCAAGGAGGTTTTTATGAGCACTAGTCTTCCCGCAGGGGTAAGGAATTTAATGATCCATCCTTGTGCTGTGCATGCCAATCGTTGGAGTAGTGGTTCTAAGATGTGACGAGAGGTTCTCCCGTGTTTGAATAGAAATCCTAATTATACAGGTGGGATTGATGTGGTTAGCATGCCGAAAAATTGGTAAAGAATATCTATGAGATGTTGTTGCAGCCTTGGGCGGTGAATGATGGTTGACTTTGCTGGGTTGATAATTTGAAGAGCTGAAGAGCTCTAGGATTGAAGAATTCTTTGAAGGTGATTACTACTTTCCTGGGTAGCTGTGTATGTGATACACCACTTGTCTCGTGACATTAGGTGTAAAATGGGAGGTGCCTTCTTTGATATTCCTGGATACCTCGAACCATTTTTTTTTTCTTCAAGGTTGCCAAGATTTGTTGATAGAATTTCCTCACATATATATAATGAAAATGTATGAAGATATGGCATCACCTTGTCTCGATGCCTCTGGTAGGAGTAATGTATCCATATGGTGTACCATTAATATTGACTGAGTAATTACCGATTTGATACATAACATGATATATTCCACAAATATTGATGGAAAACCTAGTTTTGTAAAAGCTTTTTTGATGAATCCCCAGTCAAGGCTATCATAAGCTTTTTGGATGTCACGCTTGAGAGCTATTTTTGGGTTTTTAGTTATTGATGATGTTTTGAGGTGGTGAAATAGCTCACCGCAAATTTATATGTTATCATATATGGATCTCTGAGGAACGAAGGCACTTTGATATGGACTTATTAGGAATGGGAGAAGAGGGCATAATCGGTTGACTAGGATTCTTGATATGATTTTGTAGCTGACATAGCATAGACTTATAGGTCTGAATTGGGATTTTTTTGTTGGGTTGTGTACTTTCAGAATCAACGTAATGTTTGTATGATTCATGAGAGGGTGGATGTTTATATTATCGAAAAAACTTCGGACCATAGAAATTATTTGTAGATGTGTGGTTTCCAAGAAAACTTTAAAAAACTTATTGGTGTATCCATATGGACCAGGAGCACTTTCAGAAATGATGGAAAACAATGCTTGCTTGATTTACTTCACTAGATCCGGTCACATTGTGATGGTGTCAATCGTGGAGCTATTTCGTCAAAGAGTTATTCATCTATTATTGTATTTGGGGATGTATATTGAGTAGTGAAATGATCTAATATGATCTGGATTACTTGATCTTTATCATTGACCCAGTTTTTTTGCTGATCCTGTAATTTCTTTATGTTGTTGCGGCTTCGGTGTATGGTTTCCTTGGTATTCAAGAAGGTCGTATTATTGTCTCCTAATTTGAGCCATTGAATTCTGGACCTTTGTTTCCAGTATGTTGCATCGCATTGAAGTAAGGTTGGGTTATGATTGCGCAACTCCTTCTCGCAATTTATCCAAAAGTTTAGTTCCTCGCCGTTGTGAATAACGCATTGATATTGATCCATCTTAATTTTTGTTGTTGATTTGCAAATTAACTTTGGAAGATGTCCAAAAGTGTCCTTGTTCCAGTCAATCAACATTTGTCCTATTGTGATTAACCTTAGATGAAGATCTAGGGCAGAGTCCGAGTCACTTTGTTGATCCCATGTTGTTTCGACAACTTTCTTGAGCTAAGGATGTGTCAGCCAAAAATCTTCAAACTTGTAATTGTTTTTCCACTTCCAATCAATTGCTTTGGTATGTAGTAAGATGGGGGCATGATCAGATGCAATCCTTGGAAGGTGAGTGACTCCGACACGAGGGTTTGCAGTAGGTAAAATAGGAGATGATAGACATACCAATAGGATTTTCCTGAGTTATATCACGACTTACACGGATTTGTGGCGCGTCCCACTACTCTGTGAAAGTCAGGACATAACTCGGGAAAATCCCGTAGGTTTCCTTAGCATTTCCGTGGTAGAATTTATCACCACAAACTCCATGACTCCAAATAAGAAACACCAACTTAAAACCTCAATAATACCTGACAATATGAAATTTAGTTACTAAGATGTTCTTCCTGTCCAAGATTAGTTTATATATCTTGGACATCAAGTCTTCAATCTATATTAATAGAAGCTTAAGTTTTATATTTTACACACATCGAATAAGGATTTTTTATTATTCCTCTGCTTTTTTTCTTCTCTTTATTTCACAACACATCATCAACACATACCTCTAACCACTGAGTGATAAATATATTTTTTTTGTTTTCTTTTGGTTGTTGATCATTATTTTCAAAGAATACTTATATGTTATTTGTTTGTCTTACTAGTAGGTCATCAAGACAAAACTTGTACTAGAAATAACATTTCGGTTTAATTTTTTTTCCAACCAAACAAGAGGTTCATGAGCAGTATACAATCAATCATATGTATATCAACAGTAATTTTTATTTTTTTATTATCTTTTTGTGATATAGATTCTTTTACCGTCGGAATCCGGAAAAGTATCTTATAAAATTTGATAAAATGTGAATTTAAGAGTGTGAGGAGATCATTCCTTAAAAATCAAATCTAACTAACATACCTATCTTTTCTTGTTTTGAAAGTAGGTGGGTATTTAAAAAATTATACTAATAAATGTTTTCTTTGAATTACGGGTCTTTGTTTATGATTTACACATCATATATATGGTGGAGAAATTGGAATCCCGAGACGGGATTACAAATTTGGTGATTTGAACCAAACATGAAGAAATAATAAGAGAGACAGAAGATAAGCAAACAACTATAACACAAGATATACGTGGTTCACCATTACAGGCTATGTCCACAACCAACACCACCAGAAAAACTTCCATTATAAACAAAGATCATTACATGTTCTTTCTTCAACCCTCATAAGAAAACTCAAATATTAGAATTAACAAGACATACCCGAGAACATCATTGAAGAAACCATAGAAACGAACTATCTATAAATCGATCTTCAAACCAGCCTCATATCTTCTCTTATACACCTTCTTTACAGAGGAGAAAAATGGAAAATCTCTAGAACACCAAAATCCATACTCTACATGTTTATGTCTCAAACAAATATTGATCTTCTCGGTAGCACTAAACCCTCCCAACAAAAAGACCATATATAAACCTGAAAACAAGGCTTTACCACTCTTCTCGGGTTTTTTTTCCGAAGAAAAGATTATATTAAAAAGAAAAGAAAGCATTACAAAAGGAAAAGGGAGTTACACACTCATAATAGTCTCCCAATTGCTCCAAATAAGACTTAGAGATACAAACTTACACATATGAGAATTACAAGAACAAACAATAACTAGCTATTTCACAAGATCAGTAATCTCAGTCAGTTCCTTCTTTCTAGCTCCAAAAACTCTCCTGTTCCGTTCCTTCCAAAATCTCCAACAAATTGTATAGTGGATAATCCATAATACAGATTTACCTCTATCCCGTAAAATATTTGTAGTCCACACTTCAAACAAATCAAATGAAGTCCTCGGAATTGGCCACGAAATCCGAAAAGCTTTAATGAAATAGTTACATATCTCAATAGAGTAGGAACAATGCAAAAACATATGTTTCGTTCTTTTTCTTTCGACATTGCAGAAAACACACAAATCACTTTCTATGTCCACTCCTGTATGTCTTATCATGTCTCTAGTTGGAAGTAAGAGAAACTGCAAATATCATACTGACCAGCTAAAGTCTCGTAGCATTTGGCCATACTAAAGTTCTCCATAATATACATATCATCTCCATTCTCCACAAGACTAGGAATACGAACATCACGCATAAGAAAATCCCATTCGAGATACTCATTAACATTCAAAACTCTTTTAAAAACACACTTGGCCGTTTCTTCCAATCCTCCCAGCCACCACTAGGCCAAATATCAACATAGGTGACATTTCAAAACTGTCACTATATCAATTCCATGACGGTTCAGGTGAAATTTGAAAGTGTCACCAATGTCGATGTCACCGTAGGGGTCATTTTATACTGACGCTTATGAACTGTCACATAACCGTTACCAATTAAGCATCAAAACTGTCATGTAATACTGTAAACCTTCACTGTAAGGACATTTATGACAGTTTTTCATACCAAACCGCCACCTTAACAGCGTTATAGTGACTGTTTTTTTGACAAACCGTTACTTCGAGACTGTTAGGGGATCTTTAAAGCGTCATCATAAGAGAAATATGTAACGGTTTCTTGGTGCAACTGTCATTTAATAATTCCTTAGTCACGTATTTTTCTTGGCAAACATCGTCATTATATAACATTTTCACAGTTTAACAAAAGAAGACTCTATCAAACTGAAGTATATACGAAACCAAATTAAAACCATACCATTATAAACTTGTAAAATATATTTTTGTTGAATTCAAATTACAATCTCACTTAAAAAAAAAATCTCATCCACCCAAGTGCAAAACATTGCCAACAATTCACGTTCTTTCAACAAAATAATTTGAATTTTATCATGCATTCGTTGTTGTTGACGCCTTCAATCAAGTAGAAATTTCATTCCAGCCGTTCTTGAATTTTCTCATCCCAGCACGCCTTCAATCATGCTTTCGCTTTACCCATCACGTCTCCATCTTTATTGACCTCCACTCTACTTTTGACCGCATTCATGTCTCTAATATCATTAAGAAATAGTTATTCGGGTCTTCATCATCATTCCCCTGACTCTTTACCAGAGAGTGAAAGGTCTCTTTGTGATCTTTAGAGAATTGTTGAAACAATTTAAATTCAATAAATAGATAAAGATACAATTCGGATTTATGTTTCTCAAGCATTGGTTGTTGACTTTATGCGTTAAATCGTGAGGCATTGCCAATCTCAAATCTCTTTTGATACGACAGAAGCAAAATTTGGGAGACGAGCTTGAAGTTGATTCAGTTATAGCCTGTGACATCTAATAACATCTTCAGCATAAAAAAACATTAGTTCTCCCAGTAAGATCACTAATTATCATCAAGTTTACTCATTAATCGGTTTTCAATTAAAATCTACATACCAACAACACATCGAAAGATACTAGATCATAAATTAACTTTTACTCATTTCCCGTATCACCATAACAAGAACAGATAAAGAAAAACGCGTTTCAACCAAACAAAATCAACAATGACCAAAAAGGATATAAAGTGCAATACTGGTTTATTCATAAAAAAACATTCAAAACTTCTTGCGATTTGCTTGGTTCTGCGTTGTTATTAAAAGCTTTTAAGATGTTCTCTATTGAAAAAACTCCATTAATTCATTCTCACTCTCGTACTCTCACTCTCTAAACAGGCGCCTAGCTACACCTACTAATTAAACCCAGTAGTCGAAGAAGTAAGAAGGAAGGAGTCGTCGTGGTCTTGAACTAATAACCAGTACCGACATTGTTGTCAGTCTCTCTTCTGATCGAAAACAGAAAAGTAGGGAGAAAAATTTAATAAAGAAAGATTATCAATAAAGCTTCGAAATCAGCTCTAATGGTGGAAATGGCAGTCCCGCTAAACCACGTGACTTTTCCTACATCTTAAAAAGATTCTTTCATTCTATGAGAAAACAACAATTCTTCTTCCTCTGTTCTCTTCACATTTTACTTACATTCCCTTATCACTAGGATCTTAAACAATTGAAAGTAATCATAACAACGCAGAACCAAAAAGCTTCTATTAAACAATTGAAAGTAAGTTGCTGGATTGCTGCCTATCTCTAGGATCTTATTACCTGTAAATCTCGGGGAATTAAGAATGTGAGATGGGGATGTGACTCACTTAACTCAATTAATTATTAGTGATGAAAAACAAAAACTACTCACAGAATTTGATATTTTTAGTTTGCGCATCTGTGCTGTTTCTCGGTAAAATTGAGGAAGAAGGTGAAGGAGGAAGAGATATGTAGAAGAGAGAGCGGCGAAAAAGAGAAACAAATGTAAAAAAAAAAAGTGAATCCGAGTGTAAATGTTGGACGGACCAGATTTCGTTTGATCCACTCATACGGATTGAAAAAATAATCTGACGGTTGAGATTGTATTTGTTATGGTCATACGGAATGAGACCATTTGTGTTTCACTTTGTGTTACTACGAACTCATGTATTCGGTTTATTATCAACCTTGGACATGAAAAAAAAATCCAAACAAAATATTAATAAATTTAGGACATTGTTATCGACATTTTGATATAAAAAAAATACAAAAAATGTATAAAAATGAATCGGGAAAATGAAAAATAAATTCGATAATTGGTGTGTTTTTTTGTGTTTTTGTGTTTTTCTTTGTGCTTCCGGTTTGGATTTCGACTAGCCGCATAGGTCATGAAGTAATTTTGAAAAGTCATACATATCATGAAGTAGCTTTAGTTCACACTAATTCCAGATGCATCCGATAGACGGATATTGAGAAAACACAACAAACAGTTGGTTGTCCAGTATTTTTAACTCTGCACATTTCAGTCTCAGTTTATCAATTTTTCACGTAGCAAACATGACCCGATCTTACTGAAATTTTCACCATAATTAAACCATACAACGAAGTCTCACATATAAAAATATCAGCATGATCCAACCACTGGATCTCAAGTTATCATTAAAAGAAGAACAGATACGCCGATGAGTGGAGGAGGAAGATAGGGAGAAAAGGATAAGAATTGACTTTAGAATGAGAAACAAATGCTTAAAATAAAATAAAAATGAATCCGAGTGTAAATGATGGACGGACCAGATTTCGTTTAATCCACTCATACGGATAGAGAAAACAATCTGACGGTTTAGATTGTATTTGTTATGGTCATGCGGATTGAGAGCATTTATGTTTTTCTTTGTGCTACTACGAACTTATGTATTCAGTTTATTATCAACCTTGGATATGAAAAAAAAATACAAAAAAAATATTAATAAATTTAGGATATTGTTATCGGCATTCTGATATAAAAAATCCAAAAAATATATAAGAATGAATCGGGAAAATGAAAAACTGTTATTGGTGAGATACAATAACAGTTTTTACCAAAACCGTCATTATGGACCATGTGTCATCCCAACCGTTACAATATATCAAGTATAGTAACAGTTCACAAGTGTCACCATAAACTTTGCTTATTGTAACAATTCATTTGATTACCCGTCACCATAACACTTATCTGTGACGCTTATGCGAACTGTCACGATTTATAACATCATTCAATGACGGTTGCTTATGTTGACCGTCACCTATACTTGACCAGCAAGATATTATGACGCTTTTTCCTAAAACCGTCATGGTATAAAATTCTGAACCGTCACCAAATCCAACATTTGGCCTAGTGCACAGTAACTTCTTTATCTTTCACTACTTTAAACACCTCCGGAAATATGTCTTGCAAACAACCTCCATCAAGCCATTTATCCTTCCAAAATCTGATTTTGTTGCCGTCGTTTACTGTGAACCGTACCATGCTCTAAGTTGTAGGAACCATGTTTACCACATTCTTCCAAAGGCTTCCGCATTGTGGATTAGAGTTAACGTCCTTCATTAACAAACCACTGTTCCTCTTGAACTTCTCTTGCACGATCTTCTTCCATATACATTTTTGGGTTTAAAGTACCTCCAAATCCACTTAATCAACAATGTCTGGTTAATCATCCTTTTGAACTTCTCTTAGCCAACCACTCTTCTAGGTTGAAATGTCTACAAATATATAATTTTATTCGTATATATAGAGAATACAAACTTGGCGCCCAAATATTAGTCTCCGATTAGGAAACTAAAATCCTTTATAAACTATTTAAAATCTGGATTAGGAAATCCACCTCAATGTGGAAAGGGACCAAAAACGAAAAACTCGTCTTAATATGGAAGAGGTCCGAAATAGGAAACCAAGGTTTTCCTAACAATCTCCACCTCGGATTATTATCAATCATGAGATGATCACTGGAAATCTACTCTATCTTCCCTTAGGGTTGTTCACCATCTACATATACACGTAGAGATATTTTTTAAGCTCAAACCCGAGCTTCCATCTTCATCTCTTCGATCAAAACACCATGACGCTGATAAAACTATTAAAACCATCTTCTACCTAAAGAGCATATATGAAACTGGTCACGTTTCACAAACACCATAAAAATATTTCATCACCATCACTGAATCCTTGCACAGACTCCATCATTGATCACCAAGAGAACCATCCATAAAAATCACCGCTAGCTCCACCTAAGCAGTAAGCTAACTACATATTAATCCCAAACCCAAAAGGAAGAATCAGCTTTAATATAATACTCCAACACATGTCATTATTACCGTGTATCTGAAACTAAGCATCAGATATCTCCACTGTGATTAACAGGCTTAATCCTTCGAGGAGAGAGAATGTGATCTTTTACCACGGTTTTAAGGGGATATCTCCCTACACAGTTTCTCCATAAGACTTAATCTTAAAGCAAAATAAAGTTCATACCACAAGAAAACCCAATTGCAAACCCTATGACATCAAGTATAGCATACAATAAAAACATCTTCCTTGACTAAAAACTTCTCCCTTGAATCATTTTGATCATCTTCATCAACATTACTTTAAGGATTAGTACATGCGATAATAGCATGTTTGGATACACATTTAGAAATAGTTTTTCACAAAAATTTAATTTGGCATAAAATTTCAGACGATTTCTAGAAATAAAAAGTTAACTTTTTTGGAAGCATTGCAGCTTCTTGTATCTAAACACTGTGAATATCAAGGAGATGAAATAGACTTTACTCAACAATCCTGTTATACAAATAAATGTCCAAGGGCATATAAATTAAACTTTATAGTACAACAGTATGGCTTAATGATCACTAATGAATACATGGACATACATATATGTAAACTCAAATTACCACCTGTTTAACTTGATGAATTTCACAGATATTGTGCATAAGCACTCTTGAAAAAATTATACTTTTGGTTATCTGATGAGGTTCATATATAAACATGTAAACCCAAATCATAACACTGAAGATGAATTCAATTATAAGCGGGAAATATTCGAGTTTATAGGGAAGTAAGACACTGGGATTGGAGCTCCTCTTGATTTAGATTTCATTTTTTTTTCTCCTCCTTGGATTTCTTTGACTGGGTTTTCATATTTTCATGAGAATTTGAGATTTGAGCTGATGATGAACTAAAGCAGTTAAAAATCGAAAAGAAAGACATGATTTTTAAATTAAATTTTTTTTGAACTCCTGGAGTCTAGCTAGAGAGAGAGAGAGAGGGAGGGCTAGATCATGGTTTTTTATTTTCTTTCTAATCTGAATTTATAAGCACAAGTTGATGATGAGGTGCACATAGTTGAATACTGTCTTGCCCTTGTTCTCTTACTTTCAAGGAAATGACCATAGAAAGTGAAAGCTAATCTATTTATGCTTGATGAGCAAGGAAAAAACCTGTCTACCTCAATCACATTAGTCACTTATGAAGTCAATGAATTTCTGTAGAGAAGAAATCTCTTAAAAAGAGGTGTTCAAAGAATTTGCTCACATATACATAGCTAAACATATCAACTGTGACAATCTAAAAGTTTAAATCAGTTGGGAGTCTTTACTTAGAGAGTATAGACAACAATTGGACTTCTCACAATGTGAACCTCATCAGACCACACCAGTGATGCAGTTTCCTTTTCATATGAACCCGCCAATCCATGTCCAATAACATTTACAACAAAGTAACAAACGCTTTTTTCTCGTTCAATGAACTGAAAGAAAGGACTTTAGGTTCCACCGTCACCGTAATCTTATCATTCGATGTAGTAATCTTCGGCTTGTACGTTGTTGGTGTGGTGGTGCCAACGTTGGTCATGGTTCTTGTAAAACTTACGTTCATCCTTTTGCCCACTTTGACAAGGGCACCAAGTGAAGGATAGTTTAGATTCCTAGGTTGTTGTTCGTCAGTTGTGGTTCCTTTGCTGATGTGGCAAGTACTGTTTGTTATGAGTTTAACTATGGAAGAATCGTAACCCATACCACATAAAAATCGGACGTAGTCATCTGCACTTGCGTCATAAACCAGACCTGGAGTTACAGCCCTCACTGGATCAATTTGACCAGACCCATAAGCAAATTCAGCATCAGAATTCTTTGTATTGTTCATCGTGAAAGCTGTGGTCATAAGAGCAGACTTTATGGATGAAGGAGACCAATCTGGATGGATGTTTTAACGTAAGCTGCTGCTCCTGTTGCATGAGGGCACGACATCGATGTCCCGGAGAGTATACTGTACTTCACTGACCTAGTATCACCCTCGATCCTTGAAGGACTAGCCAAGGTGAGAAAGCAGCCAAAATATCAACTCTTGGTGCACTAATATCTGGCTGTTCTTACAAAATGAGTGGAAAAACAATATTAATGAAATACTAATTATCAGTAGTTAACAATGACTAAGTGTAACCGATGCATAAATTTTTTTCCCTTTACCTTGACAATGTCGGGTGAGATTAAATTTGGTCCGCGAGAAGAAAACGAAACTACTACTGGAGCTTCAGAATCTTTTATGGATTCAGTTGGCAAAATTGATGCAACAGGATTCCTGTTCCAATGAATACAAAAGATCGTTAAAACTGATGATATAATAATTCTCGCAAAAAGGCCCCGGAGTCAATTCAAACATAAATTACTTACAGGGTAGACTTGAAGTAAGACCTGACAAGGTCACCACTAGTAGTGTTTATTAGTACAGCTGGTAATGGATAAACCTTGGAATCATCAAACCATGGTTCTAAGGGATCCGTAATCATGATGGTTCCTAGAGCTCCGGCTGTAAAAGTCTCAGATACTGCGCTGGCTGCGGAATCACATATGAGAATTTTCCCCCTAACCAAGCCTCTGTCCAAACAACCAGCCTTGCATCCCCTGAAGTTTGGTGAAAAAATATTTGTTGAACCCGTAAATAGTTTATTCTGTTGGAACTCTCAAGTTCTTCTGACGTAAACGAACAAACCTTACTTACTTTGCTGCTAAAAGGTCACATTGGGTTGAAACATTATCCCCATACACAAGCGGAACTTCAGTTCCATTCAAGTTGAAACTGTTCACTCCAAGACCCTGTTTCACCCAATCAAATACTTTACATAACCATCAAATTGTTGTTCCGTTTGGAACAAAAAACACAAAAGGCACTGAACCCTCGATAGTCAAAAATATGTGGGTTGCGATATAAACTTACCTGAAACATCTTTCCATTTCCAAAGATAATTTTGTCCATGAGTCGTCGATCAGTACTACTTGCTGCGACAGTTAATAACCAAGGTGCATTACTGGTCACTGTTTGTGATGTAGGTCCGTCGTTACCGGCTGACTGTGAAATGAGTATGCCTTTCTTCACAGCATGAAAAGACCCAATGGCAATAGGATCTGTACTAAAGCCAGATGGATTAGAGTTACTCAGTGACACTGAGATAATGTCCACGCCATCGGAAATTGCATCATCAAATCCAGCCAAGATTGCATCTGATGGACAACCATCAGAGCCACAGACTTTGTAAGCTGCGATCCTGGCTGAGGTAACTGCTCCCCTGGCATTTCCTTTTGCAATTTCAAAGAAGCTAGCACCCTTAACTATGTTGCCCGCTGCAGTTGATGCAGTGTGAGTACCATGGCCTTTTGTGTCCCTAGCAGATCCTAAGCCCTCATAATATCGAGCCCCAATGAGCTTGCTGTAGATAAACATTTCAAATCAGCAGAAAAAAATCATTAGATGTTGAGATTAGTGGGGTGTAATAGTTTGAGATTGCTTAGATGAAGATTAAATGAAAAAACCAAAAATTACTTGTTGCAGATAAAATTATGACCACCATCACAGACACCCTTCCATTTCTTAGGAGGAGGACCAAAGCCATTGTCAGAGAAACTTGCCGATTCTGGCCAGATCCCAGTATCGATGACACCAACTATGGTATCACTTTCAACATTAGGCATTCGTTTCACATTCTCAGGAAGTCCTATAAAATCCCAAGACCTAGTAGTTTGAAGTTGAAAGATTCGATTCGGAAAGATCGATACAATTCCCTCTTTACCTGCACAACAACATAAAAGACTGATGAATATCAACAACGCGCCACACAAACCGGTCTATGCTTTCATGCGAACTGCAGTATCAACAAACTAATTACCAGAGAGCTTTTGAACTTCTTTTTCGGTGAGTTTTGCGGAAAATCCATTTAAACTTCTTTTATAACTGTGAACTAATATGTCCTGCGCCAAACTGCAAATCAATAAATGAAATGCGTCAATAAGGCCAGTACCAAAACTCTTCATTTCATTTTCACCAATCAATTAGAACTGTTATTTAAATTCCATACAGGATCCAGATAGAAATAGATATTACAAAATCTGATTATGAGTATTGGTTGCTTACCTTCTCTCGACAATTTCTTGGAGAATATTTTGGTGCTGAGACATTGGGGTATATTCACTCTCTTTTGGAAGCTCACCCATGTACACAATATATACCTTTCTGTCTTCATTTTGAGCATTGCAACTCATGTTAATGGATGCAATAGCTGCTAAGAAAACGATAAGAAAAGTATTGGAAAGTAAACCTGTTGTAGCGATGGTTAAGAAACTTTGAATTTTCTATAAGAAAAATGATCAAAGAAGATTCATTGTTATTTAAAATGTGAATTGGCATTAAAAGTAAAGATTCTACACTTAAAAGATTTTCCTTTAGAAATTTCATCACTTATGGAAGTTGTATTACTGCAAGTTGCTTATTTTTTTTCTTTTTTACAGCAATAAATGTATTGCCCATTTTGCAGAAAAAATAAATTTCAAAAGAATAAATGTCAAATTCGGACCATCTGTATACATCTCTCAGAATTCTAAGAGAACTGGCTATATCACAGCAGTAGTATATATGTTCGCTATCCACTGATAATCAACAAACTTGCCTCATGACATTGGTTAAATGACTACTGATACTAAGTCTATAAAATCCAAGCATGATATAGAAATTAGAACTAAATGGTTTGATTCACAACAAAATCTAACAAACATGAGAATAAAAACAATGCTTTTAGTCTAGAAATTTAAGATACTAATCAAAAGATTCCTGGAAATTTCAAAATTCTCCTGAAATTTGTATCATTCTAATAAACTACTTTAAGTGGAAAAACCAATAACATAACTTGTTAGAAATGTGTGGGCTTCCAACTCAAAATCAATTGGCAATGAATGGAATGGCTCCACAACTTATTTATTAAGATCTAGGCTAAGGAGTTAGTTATGTGGGACTATTTTATATAGTTTCTCTAACATGCTCCCCCTCCATGTGTAGGGCGGGGATTAAGCCACTACAACGTGGGCCTTTATACGGGTGGACGGGCAGCCTTTTGGGTCTACTTCTCATTCCACTCTCATACGGGCCTAGCTCTGATACCATGTTTGAAATGTGTGGGCTTCCAACTCAAAACCAATTGGTTATGAGTGGAGTGGCTCCACACCTTATCTATTAAGATCTAGGCTAAGGAGTTAGCTATGTGGGACTATTTTATAGTTTCTCCAACATGCACCCCCTCCACGTGTGGGGCGGAGATTAAGCCACTACAACGTGGACCACTGTACGGGTGGACGGGTATCCCTTTGGGTCTACTTCTCATTCCACTCTCATACGGGCTTAGCTCTGATACCATGTTTGAAGTATGTGGGCTTCCAACTCAAAACCAATTCGGTATGAGTGGAGTGGCTCCACACCTTATATATTAAGATCAAGGCTAAGGAGTCAGCTATGTTTGACTATTTTATAGTTTCTCCAACATGCTCCCCCTCCATGTGTGGGGCGGAGATTAAGCCACTACAACGTGGACCTCTGCACGGGTAGCCCATTGGATCTACTTCTCATTCCACTCTCATACAGGCCTAGCTCTGATACCATGTTTGAAGTGTGTGGGCTTCTAACTCAAAACCAATTGGCAATGAGTGGAGTGGCTCCACACCTTAAATATTAAGATCTAGGCTAAGGAGGTAGCTATGTGGGACTATTTTATAGTTTCTCCAACATGCTCCCCCTCCACGTGTATGACGGAGATTAAGCCACTACAACGTGGACCTCTATACGGGTGGACGGGCATCCCTTTGGGTCTACTTCTCATTCCACTCTCATAAGGGCCTAGCTCTGATACCATGTTTGAAATGTGCGTGCTTTCAACTTAAAACCAAGTGGCAATGATTGGAGTGGCTCCACACCTTATATATTAAGATCTAGGCTAAGGAGTTAGCTATGTGGGACTATATTTTATAGTTTCTCCAACATGCTCCCCCTCCACGTGTAGGGCGGAGAGATTAAGCCACTACAACGTGGACCTCTGTACGGATGGACGGGGCCCTTTGGGTCTACTTCTCATTCCCCTCTCATACGGGCCTAGCTCTGATACTATGTTAGAAGTGTGTGCGCTTCCAACTCAAAACCAATTAGCAATGAGTGGAGTGGCTCCACACCTTATATTATAAGATCTAGGCTAATGAGTTACCTATATGGGACTATTTAATATAGTTTCTCCAACATAACCCCTAATTTCAAAACAAATCAGTCAAAAAAAAAAAAAAAATTTCTTTTGATTTCCTCAATAGGAATATCGATCCACTACACAAAAATACAGATTATACTAGTTTTAGGGGTAATACATGTATACGATTACACCCTAAAACTAGTATAATTGGTACTGATACTGTTCTTCTCCACCTATCCTTCTGAAATAGAGAAGTAATAGATTTTCTTTCCAGAAGAGAATTTTATGAGGATGAAATGAAAACGAGAGGGCTTTTGGGGATTTTATGTTCAGGTCTATTTTTATTTTATTTTCTTCGGAGCCACCGTACGCGGTGGAGGTCTCGGACCTTTCGGTTGGTGTTGGTCAAAGATAGAGGAAATGTTTGATTTAATGATGTAAACTCCAAAATTTAATTATTTGTGCCATTATGGTAAAATTCAATTAAAAAAAAACCTGTAAGAATTCAAAATTTAAAATAATTGGAACAAAACGTGAAATATATTACGATCTTAAATCGCCATGGTTTTTTTTTTTTTTTTTTTTTTTGATAGAAAGTGATAGATTTTATTAAAAAACAGAAGAATGTACAAACATGCTACAAGTTGTAGCAAAATTAAAAAATGAAAACAAAAAAAAAAACAGAAAAAAATCAGTAAAAGTTTGCATCCCAATTTTCACCCACTGTAACACTTTGATGACCAAAAGCTTTCGCCCATGCAGTAACCAGAGATTTTGCTTCGATGATTAAATCCAGATCCGTCTTAAAAACATGCTTCTTGTCAAAAGTACGCGCATTTCTTTCTCCCCATATAACCCAAACAATTGCTGCAGGAATCATGCCCCAATAAACTGAAATCAGTGTGTTGTACATATGCTTCCATGTGTGAGCTAGTTCATAAAAGGTTCTCGAGTTATCCAAGACCAACCAATGGTATTAAACTCAAATGATAATTTGTACGCAACCTTGCAATGAAGAATAAGATGATTTGCAGATTCTTCACAACTTCCACACATAATACAGATATTGTCTAAAACCATACCCTTGTGCAGCAACATATCTATTGTGTTTAGTTTGTTATGCACCGCACACCAGACTAAAAAACAAACCTTGGGAGGAATCTTCTTTGCCATTTAAATTATAGGGAAATTCTTCTACTCCATCTGATAAAATCATTTGTGAATAAAGAGTTTTAACTGAAAAAACTCCATTGCTCCCCAAAGTCCATCGCCTAGTATCTATCAAGTTATCCAGGTTTGGAGCTATCGATCCAATTCGAAGAAGTAACAAAGCAAAATGATTAACTTCGTCTTCCAGCAGTCTTCTTTTGAAATCAAAAACCCAATCTCCATTCGAAGTATGAGCTGCAACTGAACTATATTTATCTTTAACTAACCCCGAATAAGTCAGGGAAAGAAAGATATAATGGTTCATCTCCATTCCATTTGTCAAACCAGAAAGATACCCTAACACCAGAGTGAATATTAATTGTAGTGTAATTATTGATCAACTGACTTGTTTCCACTATAATTTTCCAGAAGAAATCCCAAAAGAATTAGTTACTCTACCAGGTAACCAATGAGAAGACATAGAACCATGCTTCTCAGTTATGATCTTACACCAAAGATGATCCTTCTCCACACCGAATCTCCAGCCCACTTTGCAAGTAATGCAAAGTTCATGTGTCTTAGATTTAAAACACCCAAACCACCTCTACCTTTTTCAGCCATAACCAAACTCCAATTAACCAAATGAGAAGTTTTTGAGTTACCCCATAAGAAATTCCTCATTTTCTTTTCTAATTGGTTAATCACTTTGAAGATGGTGCTCGAAAAGGGAGAAATAATAAAGTGGAAGAGAAGAAAGAATAATTTTTAACATAGTCGTTTACCTCCCTTAGAGATCGAAATTTTGCTCAAATGAGATAGCCGTACATCAAATTTGGCAAGAACTGGATCCCAAATTGCTTTGGAGTTAGCTTTTTGCCCCTAAAGGCATACCCAAATAAATAAAAGGAAGCTTATCGGTGATGCATCCAAGCTCCATAGCCCAAGTTTGTAAGTCTTGGCATACACCAACTGGAATGATTCTTGTCTTAGTCTGTGTTTATTTTCAAACCTGCAATTAATTCAAAACACTTCAAGGAGGAAAATAGATTATGTAGTTCATCTCTTGAATTATTTAGAAAAAAGATTGTGTCATCATGGAAGATGGTGGATCACAATTCCATTTTGAACATTTGAGAAACCATGAAACTTACCCATTTACTCGCAACTCTGTCCAAATATCTTGAAAACCCTCCATAGCAATGTTAAAAAGAAGTGGTGATAATGGATCGCCTTGTCTAACCCCTCTTGAGCTATTGAAATGACCAAAAGAAGTACCATTAATAAGAACGGAGAATGATGCTGTTGAGTAACAAAATCTCAGCCATTTGCACCATTTATCACTAAAACCCATCTTTTTTAGCATGTTTTCCAAGAAAACCCAACTTACTCACAAAAGCCTTTTCTAGATCGATTTTGCAGATTAATCCGAGACCCCGAGCTAAGTCTTGAATCAACCATCTCATTTGCGATGAGAGTACCATCAATTATCTGTCTCCCTTGGATGTAAGCACACTGCACTTTGGTGAAATGATTTTATTCAAAACTAAGATTAATCTGGTTGCTAGAACTTTGATATAATTTTGTAAACACTAGTAAGCAAACAAATAGGCCTGCAATCTTTTATGGTTTCAAAGATCTTGTCCCTTTTAGAACCAAAGCAATAAAAGTAGAGTTGTGCCTTGTATCTATTCTTCCATTTGCATAGAATTCATGCACCACTGCCATTAAATCCTGTTTCAAAAACCCAAAGATTTGAAGAAGAAAAGAATAGGATAACCATCTCGTCCAGGAGCTTTATCATTTCCCAAATCCTTTATGGCAGAAAAAAACTTCATCTTCATGAAAGTAGCTTCTAGAAAAACTACCTCTTGAGAATTAATTTGATCAAAATTTATTTCTTCTAAATCTGGTCTTATTAACATCTCTTCAGTGAATAAAGAACTGTAGAACTCAACAATGTGATCCTGCAATTTGTTTTTGTCAGAAATCAAAGCACCATCTATATATAATTGTCTTATTCTGTTGTACCTCCTTTTGCAAGAAGAATTCTCATGAAGTGAGCAGTGTTCCTATCTCCCTCTTTGATCCATTTATTTTTAGATTTTATCCTCCAAGCAGTCTCCTCCATGAGAGTTACCTTTTCAAAATCCACCTGCAGATTAATCTTGTCTCTAACTTGTGATTCTGTCAAGCAAACATCCTCAGAAGCATTGTCTAACACCTGAATGTCAGATAAAATATTTTGAAGTTTGATTGTTGTATGGCCAAAAGTGTCTTTGTTCCACACTTTGAGTAAACCTTTCAAATCTTTTAACTTTAACCAAAAGATCTCACTTGGTGTTCCTGCAAAACAAAAAGAGTTCCACCAGTTTTCCACCATTTCAACAAAGCCATTTTCCAAAAACCAAAGAATCTCAAATCTAAAAGGGGTAGGTCCCCAGGAAGGATCAGAGAGGTCAAGGAGTAAAGGAATATGATCAGATGTTGGTCTAGGTTTGGCTAGCTGAGATGAAAGAGGAAATTTTAGTTCAAAGGAAGGAGAGAGGATAAATCTATCAAGCCTACACATGATAGGATTTGATTGATTATTTGACCAAGTATATCTGGATCCCTTGAGAGGAAGATCAATTAGCTCATGTTGTTCAATGAAATTTGCAAAACTTTTCATGCTCTTGGTAATTGTAGAACAATTTTTCTTCTCAACGCAACACAGGACGGTATTGAAATCTCCTCCAAGACACCAAGGAAGATCCCAGAAACTGCAAACATTATCTAGTTCTTCCCAGAAACTTTCCTTTTCATGTGGCTTATTAGGACCATAGACATTAGTTAGAATCCATTGAAAGCTATCTTCTTTGTTTGTGCAGACAATAGAAAGAGTATAATCTCCTACCAAAGAGTCATTAACTTCCAGAATATCCTTATTCCATAGAATGATCATTCTACCTGAACTTCCAAAAGATTGTTGGAAAGTCCAACCAAAGTTATTATTTCCACAAATTTGTTGAATATCAAAATCCGTGCAGTACATCATCTTAGTCTCTTGAAGAATAATAATAGGAGCCTTGTATAGCTGAATTACTTTCTTCACCACCGACCTTCTTTCTCTAGAACACAAACCTCTGACATTCCAAGAAAGAATCTGCAAATTCATTTGGGAAGAGACAAACCCACAGTTCTTCTTTTTGATTTAGTAGAAGAAGAACTAGCAGAAGAATGTGTTACTCCCAGTCTTATCCATTCACATAATAATTTCTTTGGTAAAACACCATTTGTAGAAACCGGAGAACTTGCATCGTCACACAAAGCTTTGTCCATGACAGGCTCAAAACCAGGAGGGTAAGTTGGTGAGGATGAAGAACTTTTGTCCTCCGCAATTAAAAGTTCATTCACATATGTATCGTCTTCAATCTCAACCATGAAAGTATCTTGAAACCCAATAAGTGGAGTAACTCTTTCGTTTGGTTCTCTCAAAGATAGTTTTGTATTAGAAATATCGCAGCAAAAAGTTTGAACTGCAAAAATTTTCCGGATACAAACGGACATCTTTGAAGATTGCAATACATTATGTTTGAGCACCGGACCCTCCATTGAGACCATGTTTAGGAAAAATTTCTTGGAGTGATTTGGCATATAGTCTAATTTAATACCCAGACTAATGCCGTACGTAAATAATCTATTAACTTCGGTAACAATCCAAGTAGGTATGACAAATATGGGATTTTGTAGAGTAATCAAGCACGCATGATCAGGGTTTGGTAATAAAGGGGGTAAGATTGATGGTTGAATTTGAGTTTTTGAAAGAAGGGAATGAATATTTATGGTAGGTGTTATAGAAACAGGAATTGGTGGGTGATAATGTTGGTTGAAAGAACTGATATATTTTGATGTGGTGTGATGAGGATCAGGAGTGGGTAGTGGTGAAAGTAGCGTTATGGGTGGAGGTGTATGTGTAGGTATTGGTTGAGGTGTAGGTGTAGGTAATATTGGCCGTCCTAAGCTGCTCTTTTGACAAGTAATATTGGCCGCGAATAAGGAGACATGCTTCTCCCTCGTCGGTACATCTACCCAATCAGCACAATTGGATTATGCTATTGCAATAACATATTTATTGCACAGAGATAGTCTCATCTTTTAACGGACTGTTTACGTTCTTCAATTGGTAATGCCGTCTATTAGTTTCCACCAATATCTTAAGACGTTATTTACGCATGTAAAGAAAGCTCCCGAAGAAGAAAATATTCTCCATACTGATGCTTTATAGTTACTTTCACTAAAATTCATTGAAATAACTAATCATTTCCTGTAATATGTAAAGTACTCAAACGGCCAAGATATGGACATCCAACCCTATGTATACTGGTTTTGCTAAGGATGGGAATCAAATGAATTCGAATAAATGGGAAAGAAAAATGATTATGTTCAAGACACACTGACTATATGAGTCACGGCAACTGTATCTAACATGTAACTATAATCGACATTCGATATTTATGGATATGATTTTTTTATTTTTTTTTACTTGTCCAGTATGATTGTTGAAGACTTAAAGTGCAGCAACAATGAATCAATTATCTACTTAATTAAATACTAGATAGTAACCCGTGCGCACCGGAAGTATAGTCTTTGTTCGGTTCCATGTTAGTTCATTACACTATCGTTGAAAAGTTGAGACACGAATTTTAGTCTCCAACACGATGGCAGAAGCAAAAGTAGTGACAGGCCGATAAATTTTAAAGAGAAATCAAAAGACTGAAACACAAAAAAAAAAAAAAAAATCCTCAAACCGCCTTCGTCGCTATAAATTAAATTATCATTGTGCTAGTTTTTATACAGATAATACGAAACTTGATTTGTATATCATTGATGAGTGTAAAAACATTACAAACAAAGGGGGAAAAGGGAGGTTTAGGAAGCCTCCTATAAGCATATAGTTAGGAAATAGAGATCGATACAAATAGAGAAAGAGACTTCCATCCCAAATGTACTGTATATATACTTTAGGTTGTAGCTGTTTATCCTAATCACTTGTAACTTCCGAAAAAAAAAAACTGAAAACACTAAGGCTGAAATAAAATTTCCACCAGATTCAAAATTGTGTTAGTTTAATAACAGAAACAATTTCTCAAGCAACTCAATCAATCTATAATACTTTAACTGAGTTTAATTACCTCTTGTACTACCCGCAGTCATTGTAATCCACTTCTCTTGTTGGCTGAGGGTTTGGCGTCGATAAATCGAATTGATTATATTATGTACAAGTTTCACATAGCCCCTTAAATGTAAACTACGTAAGATAATTGTTGAAGGAATACAAACAGGATGATTTATCATATACATTCATACCTTGTCATCTCCTCTCTAACTCATGGGACTCCCAAATGGAACTCTAATTAATTCTCTGTACCTTCAAATTTCCCTCCATACTACAGGATGGACATTCATATTGTTTCGTTGTAACTATAAGTAACCAATGAACATCCAGGTCCTGAGAATTCTACAATATAATGTTATGGACATATATCATTAGACAGAATGTAAGTAACACTACACCATATTAAGGGTTTTATTATATAATATATCCATCACTTAAAATATATCTTATGGATTATAATTGTCTTAAATATGGTGTTATATTTTGTGTTACAGTTTTGATATGACAACTATTATCCATTACAGAAATTAATTAATATAAAATTAATATTATACCTAAAATCCATCACATTAACTTTGTTATGGTTTCACAAGATATTAAAGAAATGACACGTGGCTTCTTTTATGACACGTGGCTTGTTTTGTTATGGTTGTTCTTGCCTTGTCACAAATTAGCTGGCCAATAAGGAAATGACAAGTGTCTTCGTTCAAGTGTTGAAATTTACTCACGCACATTGATAGTTACAAATTACAGTACCGAAAAATAAAAAAAAAAGGATTTCAGGTGGCCTGCAGCTGCAGATATGGCGCAGTTTCAGGTCATCCTGATCGTTAATAACCAAATAATTTTATGATTCAACTCACAACAAGACCAAAATTTTAGTACTATTCGATATCATTGTTGTACTCCGTTCTGAAATCTTCTGGTTGATGTGCCTTGTTGCCAGCACGATTCTTGCAATTTCTTTCTTTGGTAGATCCTTCTTGTCTTGTATTTACTAGTCTTCGTTTTGTAATAAAAAA
The DNA here is from genome assembly GCA_023529315.1 of Papaver bracteatum. NCBI lineage: Eukaryota > Viridiplantae > Streptophyta > Magnoliopsida > Ranunculales > Papaveraceae > Papaver > Papaver bracteatum. The sequence goes on along the minus strand of JAJJWX010001440.1, from coordinate 10,557 downwards.
CATCCCAATTTGTTTATGCAATTGGGAGATAAACATATGTATACTGCATCAATTTAAAACCAACCTGATCATCCTCCTCCGGTACATGTGCCACAAGGGAGTTGTTGGAATCACAAGGCTTCTCAGACCCACAGTTCTGTCTGTTGCACTTGGCTCTAAATGTATAGTTTAGGTTGCCAAATTTCCCACATTTCCAGCTCCCTTCTGGCATTTTTTGCTCTGCAGTATAAGGATCTATATATATCAGACCCAGATAACAAATATTAGATCATGATAGAAAAGACAGGATCTAAAAAATGAACTTACTGGAATTTTTGTCTGAATTTGTAGGTTGCACCAAAGATTTAAGAGTTTAGTATACATAAACATATAAATTTAGAAGATCATATAATCAGCTCACAAACATGAAATCTCATCTCAAAAAAAAAAAAAAAAAGACAACGAGGCTTTACAGCGTACACTGGGGGGATAAGAACATCACAAACCTGTGATCCCGGTTTAGGGGTACTTCACTTTCTCATGTTGAAAACTGTTCGGAAAGAGAAATTAATATTTCTGCAATTTGTACAGGTCCAACCATTGTCGCGAGTCGAGTCTACACAGTTTCAGAAAACTTATAGCGGAGACATCAGTATGAGATAAGACGTGCTCTGACAGCAGAAAACTAAGCAATACCATTTACGATAACAACTTCAATATATGCTTACCGGCTGACTTTCTTGGTGGATTTTTCATCCTGAAATAGCCCTGGCCTTGACACCTACACAACCCCAGGCATCAGTTCATTCATTTCCACGTAAGAGATATATTAAAAAGGTTGAGAATAAGAATCAAAAAAAGAGTGAACAATCAGGTACCCACCATAGCAGTATGACCCATTGGCAAACCCAAACCAAATTTATCCATTATAAGGACATTGGGTACATCCCACCGGACATCCCACCTGAGACATACAACAAGACAACCGAGAATGAGAACGATGAGTTTATGGACAATAAAGAATGACAACAATGAGTGGATGAACAATAGAGAATGACAACGACGAGTAGATTACCAATGGAGAATGATAACAACGAGTCGATGAACAACAGAAAATGACAACGATGAGTCAATGAACAAGAATAAAAGTCATAGCGCCTAAATTTTCTGCCAAGAGATGACTAATACCAAATGAAGTATTACTTTATCATGACAGGAAGGGGAAAAACAGACAAGGTTTTACCTTGTCCCATCATAGATCCACTGGAGTATGGTGAAGGTCCACCTGTACCAACCATAGTTCCAATGAAGAAGTCTCTGAATAAGAATACTAAACAAAGAAAGAAATACAAGTTTCAGAAACGTGAAATCAAGTTAAAAGTAACGTTAGTGGGATCATCTTAGTTAGATAGGATACCTTTTTCGATGACATGTGCAACAATATTCCATAGTAATTTAAACAAGCATGAGGTCATGTTCCCCCTCAAGTATGCTGAGGCGCAGAATTTCCAGGTTGAGAAGTATTCCTAGCTGCAAATATTAATAGAGGAATTTATAGCATCACTTACTCCACATTAAATTGGTTCTCACCTCTTTAACTGCGTCTACTGAGTATAAATAGGGCCACCAAATAAGAATATAAGTTCCCACGAATAGCAACAACAATCAACTGCATTACTTGCAACCTCCAACTTCTCTATCTCATAACTAGCATTATCTATACCATTTACTTCCATATACTACTAAACTCCTCACTTCAATAAGTTCAGAGCCATTCATGCATAACCAGGACCCTCGACTCAATCCACCATCACCTGCTCTGATTTCCTTGAGCACCAGTTCTTTCACCACTGCAACAACCAACTTAACACCAACATTTTCACTTCCTAACTAGCCATTGCACAACACCTCTGCTAAACCCATTTCCTGCATCACTTCGAGTAAAGCATCACCAACTGCAGCTGCAATTCCTGCTTCATTCTGGCTAAGACAGACTCTAGCAGATCTCATCTCCATCTGTGCTTTCTCCCTTGCAACCATCTCCAGCATCACCAATAGTATCAGCTTCATAATTCCAACACCTGCAACATGAACCTATTCCATTCAGTTCATCTAAGATTTTGGGACAAGAATCTATATATTTTGACTAAAAAACAAATGAACTATACATTCATGTATATTCAATATCCTATTGTACCGAAACAGAATTCAGGAGTCCAAGTCAAATTTTGGGACAGAAAGAAGTTAGAATACTCACAACAGGGGTCCAGACAAGGCACAACATCCTTATCCTGGGGATCCTTCCATAGCTTATTTTTATTTGCAACATTCAACTATCAAACCTAAAGGAGTGAAAACATAAAAGAAGGATGACTGGTTTGTGCTTCAATGAATTGGTGGTATCATTGGCTTTTACTGCAAACATTAGATTGGCACACAAAAATACGGACAATTTGAGAATAGGGACGAGTCCTTGAGTCCAGTTTAACTCACTTCCATGATGTTTCGTGCTGCTGCAAATACTTTGGTCTTAGGTTCAACCATACCCATTAAGCTTCTCAATAGCTCTCAAACCATCTTCCTTGTTCACAAAATTCACGAACCCAGATCCTCGGCTCAGATCCAATCTGCTTCAATCAACAGTTACAAGCTCCATTAAATCACCATATGCAACTCCATCAAACCACCGTCTCTATCTCAATCAAACCCTAGATTTTATGTTCTTGATATAACAACAATCAAATTGAGAGAAATCCCCAATTTAGTATCCAACCCTCACTCCTGAAATTCTTCCTCATCATACTGTCTTCACCAAACCCATGTTTAATTCTCAATTTCTAACTCAATTAACGATTCACAGAGAAAACCTAGTTCTCGATTCATGACAGCGGCTCAATCTTCTTCTTCATAATTAGCACAAACACCAACTCCTTTTATACAATTTATTTTTACTCAAGCCATACCTCAATTTTACTTCTCGATCTTCAACAGAAGAAGAGCAGAGAAAAAGAAAGAAGAGAGATTAAGAAAAGGAGAAAATGAATTTCAAAGTAGAAGGTATAGATAGAGAGAAAAGGGGGAGTTAAAGAGAGAGATGGAGAGAAGATGATGAAGAAGAGGGATCGGCAGCTGTGGAGAGGTGTTCTTCAGCGGCGGTGATTGAGAGAAGCGATAGGAATTGGGTTGAGTGGCTGAGGGTTTGACATTCTTCGGAAAACAAAATGAATCCGAATTAAAATGATGGACGGCTGAGATTGTATATGGGATACTCATACGGATTAGGAAAAGATATTGACGGTTGAAATTGTATTTGGGATGTTCATACGGATTGAGAAAAATGTTTTTCTTTGTGTGCTAATACGAGCTCATGTATTCGGTTTTATTATCAACATTCGACAAGAAAAAAATCCAAAAAAAGAATATTAATAAATTAAGGACATTGTTATCGACATTTTGATATAAAAAAATCCAAAATATGTATAAGAATGAAGCTGAAAAATAAGAAATGAATTCGATAATTGGTGTGTTTCTTTGTGCTTTTGTGCTTCCGGTTTATATTTAAACTAGTTGCATTTGTCATGAAGTAATTTCGACTAGTCATACAAGTCATGAAGTAGCTTTAGTTCACATTAGTAGCATGATACATCATCGAGTGTCAATTCAAACTTCAAATGTGGTATTACGACATACACACTATGAACCAAGAAGCTCTGAGAGGGTTCCGACTTCAAACTTAGCATGAAACATCATCAAAATCGATAAATATGAAGCTCTGATCATTCCCAAGCGCACAAGTTTACATCTTTTTTGTCAAAATTTAAGTTCGATAATAAGTTTTGCGGATCTTTTCCAGAAACAATGAATCGTTAAGGTTATTTTATTACAGGTCCTCCGAATACAACCATGAATATTGAAAATTCGAGATATAGCATGTCTTCTTACCAATATCAAGAATGATAATCCAAGAGTGATTTGGATTGAACCGATTGTATCGGATTATGCAATGATCATTCCCAAACGCACAAGTTCCCATCTTTTTTGTCAAAATTTAAGTTCGATAATAAATTATGCGAATCTTTTCAAGAAACGGTGAATCATTACGGTAATTTGTTACGAGATATTCGAATATAACAATCAATTTTGAAATTTCGAGATTTAGCATAAGTTAACTTACCGTTATCGAGAACGATAACCAAGAGTGATTTTGGATTAAGCAGATTGTATCCAATTATGCAATGATCATTTCCAAGTGCACAAGTTCACATCTTTTTTGTCAAAATTTAAGTTCGATAATAAATTCTGCGAATCTTTTCAAGAAACGGTGAATCATTACGGTAATTTGTTACGAGATATTCGAATATATAACAATCAATCTTGAAATTTCGAGATTTAGCATAAGTTAACTTACCATTATCGAGAACGATAACCAAGAGTGATTTGGATTAAACCGATTGTATCCAATTATGCAATGATCATTTCCAAGTGCACAAATTCACATCTTTTTTGTCAAAATTTAAGTTCGATAATAAATTCTGAGAATCTTTTCAAAAAACGGTGAATCATTTCGGTTATTTTGTTCCGAGTCGGCCGAATAAAACCATCAATCTTGAAAATTCCAGATCTACCATATTTCTTCTTACCATTATCAAGAACGATTATCCATGAGTAATTTGGATTGAACCGATTTGTATCGAATTATGTAATGATTAATGCCAAGCATACAAATTCACCTTTTCTCTTCTCTTCAAAATTTAATTTCGATAATAAATTCCGGGATTCTTTTACAAGAAATGGTGCAATATGCATTATTTGCTACGAGTTGTCCGAATACGAACAGCAAAGATGGAAATCAAACAAGTAAAACATAGCTTTTAAGAAATCAAAAATCCAGAACATAAAAGTAGATAGCAACTAATTAACTAGTTTGTGTAATCAAGATCAAGCTTTTCGTTGCACCATCAGACGAGCTAAATGAGGTTCATCTGCAAATATGTTCTGAAAATCGCCCGGACTAGGCTTCTCAAGTTTGTCCACTGTTGCCATTATTCGTTTTGGTGAATTATTTTTCTTAAGTTACAATGCAGAGAATAAACATTGGCAACACAAATATATATCTGCAACGCGATCAATAGTTAAGTCAAACGATATAGTTCAAGTTGCAACAAAAAAAATGCAAATGTCATCTACTTCATGAATTTACTGATGCCCAATGAACTTAGATTCACACAATGACAAATTCACTAAATGTTATGTCTAGATTAGTATGGTATCGATCTCAGTGATCTTTACTGGAAAAGAAAAATACCTTAAGCTAATTATCTGCCTAGTCCCTGATCAGTACTGTAAGAACAAACACAAAAGTGAAGGGGAAAACTTAATTTTGGACCTATGTTCAAACTTTTTTAAATTAACAACTTAACCTTATGGGTAATTTCTTACTAATTACCTTTACGCCTTTACTCTGTTTAAACTCTAGGTGAATACACCTAATTAAGCATTGACTAATCACTTCCTTATTAGTAGGAGACATATCGGAGTATAAGCTGGTGTATGATAAGTGGGTTAGACCAGCAACATACAACCTACTGAAATTTGAATATCTAACTTAAAACCCTCCTGGAGGTCATCTAAAGCAGTGTTACCAGACTATTGTTTAGCCGCCACCATCAGTCACCTTTTAATTAAGTTTTTCAAGCCATTAAACAATGCAAACTTAAACGTTCTGTATTTTTTGTTACATCAAAATCATCTTATTTGGTTCAAAATAAAAAAAAATATGGCAAAAATAGAGCAAAAGAATCACATCATATCCTCTTTTGCTTAAACCATCATTTTAGACAGGTAGAAACAAGGGTGTATTGGCATTTGACATTGTTCCATCAGCTGGAAAAAAAATTGTTGATAAATAAGTGCAACAGACAATTACTAAATGTAATTTAATCCTACACTAATCATGCATTCTTCTAACTATTAACCAGAAACCCCAAACTTTAAATCACTTTGATTTCTAACATCCCTAATTTTTAAAACCTAGCTTCAAATCAAATACTGAAGTACCCAATTAAAGAACAAGAAGATTACAAATCTTACCACCACTCGCGACGAACACAATCTCACTAGCGAGTTAAGACCTCCTTCGTTGATGATATTCTCTGAAATCCATCTTCACTACGAAATCGCCAGACGAACAATTTAAAAAAGATAAACCAACATAAAAATTACCGATTTTGAAATCTAAAACTTAGAAATTTCTTTATCAATCGGATTCGGTTATACACCGTGATATTTACCTTGGTGACTAGGTGACTAAATGCAGGGATTATTTGATGATACTAATAATAAATTCCTGAAGTTTGACTGTAATCTCAAAGAGGACAATTGCACGTTGAAGTACAAGTCTAGAATAGTATATATGACTGCTAGTGCTAAGTGACATGGACACGCAACTCTATCCTCTATAGAAACCCTTACCGATGATGACACCTAACTATATATATTTATCATACATGAAAATACAATTCATTTCTTTGTTTTTATGATTCACAGTCATTTATGATGATTCTAGCCCTGCCTATCTCATTCTATAGCTCTCATTTAAGAGTGTTCTACTTTCTTACATATAACTTATAAACCAATTAGCATGAAATATACACATGATCTACTTCTACTACAACAACATTAATACAGAGACATGGCTTGCCATACCACCGCTTCCCACTGCCCCTCCCGCCCCCACCCCCCTGTAACTGCATATTTATTTATGCAGTTCCAAGGGGAGCTAGCCGTGATCCATATTATCGTGGTAAAAACATGTAGCTGGTCTTCTAGTATCGGATGGTGATCTACGCGCCAACACCATCAATTTCATCCTACGCCAGTAGCACCTAAATTTCTAAGAAAAATGTACAGCCTAGTCTTTACGATACAAATCACTACAGTGGCCTAGAGTTATCTTTGTTTTCCTACTTACCTAACTGTGAATGAACAAAGTTGAGAAAGGTTCTCATCACCACATTTTGCTTCTTCTGAAAAGAAATCAAGCAGCTGTTCACAATCCTGTATGTTCAGCTTTGAGTGAATGGTGGATAAATCCAATATTTCTAGAAGCTGAGAATGAAAGAGAAACGGGTCTGGCAAAATTCAAGCGCTCTTGATATTTCAATTAAGGGATGATTGGCATCAACTGGGAAAGGAATGGAGCTGTAGCCGAGGTAGAGAAAGTGAGGTAGTCGAGATGGAGAAAGGTGTTGGCTGTACTGATTTGTATGGGGTTCGAATTATTGATAATATGGGTCTTGATTAGCTTGAATTTACAGTCAAAATCAGTCTCAAAGAGAACTGGTGCCTTGGGTTGCATCAACTGATTTAGGTCGCTAGTTGCAACTGGTGGAGGCGCTGACAGGGTCATTGGGTGAGCTGTTGTGATCTGGTATACAAGAAGCTGAAATTTAGAAGTCCAGGGTGCATGCGAATCGGTAGCAAGCAAAAATTAATTCTACGTTTGGCTAATGGCTGCGGTGGGTTACGGCTAAAAATGGTGTTGATTGTCCTTGGTGGTTTGAACAGTTGCTGGTGGTGTTGGATTGTCTGCCGGCATGGGTTATATATTCTCAGATTGGTTGATTAACGGTGAACTGAATTGAGAATTCAGGCTATAGATAATCAAGATGCGCTTGTTGGTTGAGTTGCTGAATAGGTGGAGGAAGCTTCTGAAGTAGAAATTGGTGTTCCTGGTGACGATTTTGGGTCGAGTTGTAGATGAAGATTGGGGTTGGCTGTAAGCAATTTTGAATGCGAAAGGAGATGATGTTAACTGCAGAAACTATGAGTTCATATATGGATGCAACAGGGAGTTAAAAGAGTTTTGTGGTGTGCTAGCTGGTCAGAGACGGACAAATTGGTTGGTGAACAGAATGGAAACTGCGCTGTAGTTAGATTAAGAAGTTAGTCAGCAATTCACAGAGTACAATCTCCAAGCAACTAAATAGAGTTCATTCATCCGAAATATTAGAATGAAATTACATATTAAACAATGAATAGAAAGAAAATGACTAACCTGGTTTAGGAAAAGAAACTTTTTTTGTTTTGGTCTCTGCATAAAGTAACTTCTTGCAGAATCAGAACAGAGAATAAAGCAAGAGAATCACATGATATGTCCTTTTGCTTAAACCATCATTTTAGTCAGAAATTGGCATTTGAGATTGTTCGATTGGTTGGACAGAAATTTGTTGTCGTCGATACGAAAATGATTGATAAATAAGTGCAACATACAATTACTAGAGGTAATTTAATCCTATACTAATCATGCATTCTTCTAATTATTTACCAGAAACCCCAATTTCTAAATCACGTCAATTGCTAATATCCCTAACTTTTAAAACCCTAGCTTCAAATTAAATACTGCAATACGCAATTAAACAACAAGAAGATTAGAAATATCACCACCACTCGCAACAAACACAATTTCACTAGACAACGATCACCTTCAGCGTTGATATTTCTCTGAAATCCATCTTCAATACGAAATCGGCGAGACGAACAGACTAAGGAAGATAAACCAACAAAGAAATTGCGGGTTTTCAAATCTAAAACTCATGGAGATTTCTTCATCGACCAGGAAGGAAGGGAAATTAATTAATAATGGCGGGTAGCAGATTATACATCAGGTTTCTCTCGAACAAAAGCTGGAATGAGGCGCCGCGTTCCAGAATGAGTGAGAAATAATTTTTTTAGGTTATCGATAGAACCCATCGAAGTAATATGAGTTCGGTGTAAGTAGAGTGTAACAACAAGAGAGTAATCTATCCTATAATGATAGTATTCTTTTTGATATTTCTTTTTAAAATCTCCGGATTTTTTTTTTAAATATTTTCAAAATGTGATTTATTAAAATACGTAAGAAAGGATAGCATAAAATGTGAGAGCAATGGGGCTTATTTTTCATGTACATGATATGTGGGTGGATATAGTTATTTTGGATGTGTATCATCAACTACACTTAATACTTTACTAATAAAAAGTGTCACATAATTAATAAAAATAGATAATCCTAAATATTGTGACACTCAAAAAATTATATCACGCTTTACTGTTGTTATAATACTTGTGACCTATATATTGTGTGATTTAAAAGATAAGCATTACAAATCTCTATGTTACAAATTCCCTAATATGGTGTAGTGTAAAATAGAAAAGTCGGTAAAAATTCTATAAAATCCTTTAGTAATATTTTTACCAATGTCAGTAAAAATTCAAACAAACTGAAAAAGCATTCCGATATGTGGAAGACTTACTTGCACCAAAAGAAGATCCACTCGATCATGTTATTTTTGTGGCTACTGAAAAAATTCCAATATCTAGAAATTTCAATACCAAAAGGTGGGTATTATCAGCATAAGAGAAGTTCCTCGATTAAATCACCTCAATAAACTTGACTTTGAGTTTTTAATTCCCATGATTGAAGTTCTTTCACGAACTCTTGTTTGCATTGAACTCAGTATGGCGTGTAACCGGTGAAGATTCTGGACTGCAATTTGTAACAAAATCCATACTTTAAAAATTGGAAACTAAGAACAACGAAACTAAGCTGATGCCAGATTTATATAATTTCATTTCAATAATAGAACTGATAAAATATGAATAGTTACATCAATCGCATGTCTACGTATACTATCCCAACTTGTTGCTTCTGTCTTACATGAGGATTTCCTGGAAATTTTATTCGAATTCTAGAGATTAGCTTACACATATTGATTGAAGGAAATAAATAATAAAGAAGTATGAAAGTAAGAAACATATAGCTTATGGGGCCTCTTTCTACTTACCTCTGGTAGGCATCATTAATATATCTTCAACCTTTGCCGATCAAAAAAATGCGCAAGGGGGAGCAATTCAAAGAAGTTCTGGTCCCTATGAAAAATGAAAAAGGTTACAATATTAATCACATTGCACTTTCATACTAACATCAAAGAGATAAACACGGAGAAATAGGTAAAATTATGAGTTTATCATTCATAGACATCAAAGAAAATTAGCATGAGAATATGGCTAGTGGCACCGTTTATCGATATTTGAAGCGAAGGAAATGCCACTTTCTTATGTGCATCCATTTGATGAAAAGTACAAATTGGTATTTCGGAAAACAACGGTAAGTAAAAATTATAGATGCAAAAGGGGAAAAGTTGTACTAAAATCTCAAAAGGAAACTATAAATCAAAACTATTCCAATACTCACTATCATTGGTTCAGCCAAATGTAGCACTTTCGATCAAAATGTAGACTTGTAGTTGTAATTAAAACATTTAATCCTATCTCAACTTAGCAAGAAATGATCTATATATATTTCATAAAGCGAGATATCCCTCTAATTTTTGCTTTTGAGGCATTAATTATTTGGATATTCTTGTTGATCGAATTGTAAAATCATCTAAAATTCAATCAAACAAACTTCGCATGCTTAAACCCACAAATTCAACCATTTCATCCATTAATTTGACTATAATTTACTTAAATTCAACACTTTCAAGATAAGGAAAACCCAAAGATCAAAACCCATGTTAGCTCATAAAATATGTATAT